>PVIU01004071.1:0-133018 GCA_004026605.1 Ondatra zibethicus
AGTGGCTGCCACTGGCATTCTCTCCAAAGATGAAACAGACATAGAAACATAAATAATCTGACAAATATCACAAACATTACACAGCTGGTTAAGTAGGTGAACCAGACAGTCTGGCTCCACTACCAATACTTGCAACCATTACACACGCAACATGTCATAACATATCGGAAATAAAGATAATTTTGATAGCACTTAACAAGCTCTTTAATGGGAACATAATATACAAGATTTCAGTTGTCTTGCTGATCCCGTATTATTTTTTTGTTGTTGTTGTTTTGAACTGCAAACCACTATCCTAGAAATGTCTTAGAGGGTTAAACATATGAGTGAAGCCTAGATTTTTGGTAGTGTTCATTATTATTAACAAAATAATTAAAGATTATCAAGGGCTAATTTTAAAAATCTTTTGTGAAAAGCCAGGCAATCCCAGCTAGTGAGAGGCTGAGGCAGGATTGTGAGACTGGGGCCAGCCATAAAAGAAACAGATTTTTTTTCCTAATTTCACAATCAATATATGAATATAAAATGAAGCCAAAAGGCTTGATACCTGGCACAGTACAGAAATAGGATATCATCTTCAAAGGACATGAAAGGGAGGGTGACTAGTCAGAACTTTCATAAACTGACACACAAGGAGACATTTCAGCACATCAGCTGCACATTGTTGAGGTGTAGGTAGACTACCCAAAATAATTAGAGGTCTGGAGGAAGGACAGAGTTCATGCTAAGTATGACTCATGCATCTCACAGCAAAACAAAATCCACCAGACATTTATCTCCTCCAAACAAGACACTAGGTCTGGCAGCAGCCCACAAGCAGAAAAGACCACGTGAAAGTCAGACGCTCGTGTGCTGGTTAAAAATAAAAGGGTGGAGAGGCACATGACGAGTGATGACTCCAGCCCTGACCTCTGAAATATACAATGCCATTTATAACTTACACGAAATTTCAAAATACCTGAAAACAGCAAGTTTCACAAGACAAGTTAAGAAAGAAAACTAAAAGGCCACTTTGTAAGTCAAATCTTTGGATGTGTACCAGTAAGATCTATGACTTCTAAAGAGCAAAACCCCGAGCCTTCTGTCACACTGGCTTCCATGAAGAGAGCTTTCTCCTTATGGACATGAACTTGGTAATGTCACCCCTTCCTGCCTTAAGCTTTGCAGGCAGAGTCCACAGGCATGGAGACTAAACTTCCGCTTCTAAGTCCAGCTTCCCTCGCAAAGAAGAAAAGGCTAGAGACAGACTGACCTTGATACATCCACTCAGATTCTGTTTGAAAGGTTGTGAAATAGTGACCCAAAGCAAGAACACATTCAGACCCAATTCAAGTCCCATTTGCTAGGAAAGACAAAGATCCTTATGTCCCCAAAATGTATTGCATAAAAATTCATCTCCCCACCAAAAACAAACAAACAAAAAGACCCAACAAAGCTGCCATGAAAATAAGAGTGCAGCGGTGTCTGGGAGGGGCCTGGCCAAGGCTGGGATTTAGCAGGGTTTCATGGAGTCACAACTAACAACTAACTAGTATCAATACTAATAAACCAGAGCCATTGGCGACCCATTAATTGCACTCCTATCATCAGCAACACTTTTTAAAGATTTATTTAGTTTTTTATGTATGAATGTTCTGCCTGCATATATGTATGCTAACCATGTACATGGCTGGTACCCATGGAGGTCAGAAAAGGATGCTGGATCCTCTAAACTGGAATTAGGATAGTATGAGCTGTAGTTTGGATGCTGAGAATTGGACCCAGGTCCTTTGTAAAAGCACCAAGTGCTCTAAACAATGAAGTCATCTCTCCGGCCTGTCACTGAGTGATGTGTACCCATGACCAGAGGAGCAAGGCCACACTTCATGTGCTGGACAGCAGTTAGAAAGACATGGAGATACGTGGCAGCATTACTCACAAAAGAAAAAAAAAGAACAAAGCAAAGCCCTACAACGGTTTCTGAATTTATCTCTACCTCTCCATGCATCTTCTCAGACTAGGAACTATCTTACACCAGCCAGCAACAATAATACCTGGAGCAGAATTGGCTTTCAGCTCTGTCTGCTTAGCTACCCACTTACACCTTTATGAAGAACCCAAGACTCTGCAGGGCTCAGTTTGAAAACCTGTTATAAACAAGTGCAAATTCGCCTTGCCATTGAAATCACCAATTCCATGTGGATTTATGGAGCATTTAACCTATTATGGGTGTGGAACAAACAAAGTGATTAAAGTATAAAAATCTGAAGGGTAAAGACTCCACAAGAGGAGACTAAAAAAGGAACGATGAAAAAGAATACTCAGCAGAACTCCACAGAAGAGAAGGGGATAATAATGGGAAGTCACCAACAGTTCCAAACACCACCAAGAGGTCAAAACTGAGAAACTGCTCTCTTCAGCGTCCTCAGAAGAATGATGGGGAGAAGGGGAGTTAGAAGCCAGCAGAAATCTAAGTATATATCCAACCGGATTTGGCAATTAACTACAACTCACAGCCTAGAAGAGTTAAAATAGCATACTTTTTTATTATCGCAAACACACCATTTCACTGAATATTTATTCAACAAAACTACGTGGGCCACAGCATTGCTTCTAGATATCCTGTGTCTATAAGCCCCTCCTAATAAGAGTGTAATGGCCTCCACTCTCCTGCATCCTAGAATCTTTATCATGTGTGAATCTATATCATCTCCACCGGGTAGGCAGGATGCCAAACCTGCTTCTTATCTCTCCAGTATTAAAACTGCTAAGAAGTCGCTTGAATGATTCTATAACTTCTGCCCAGTAAGAAAGCACTACTCTGATGGTTTTGAGGAAGCTGTCACATTGTACGGACAGCACTGCACAGAAGTGAGGTTATCCAACAGCCTAAATAGAACTACAAGTTCCCCAAGCAGCACAAAACTTGAGAAAGGTTCCTCCCCAGTTAGATGAGACTTCAAATGATATGATAGTTACTGTAAACACCTTTAAGGCGGGCTGGCTGAAGGTTACAGAGCCTAGGAAACTGACTCATAGAAGCAAATGAATGTGCTGAGCAGCCACATTTTGGGGTACTATTGGTCCACATCAATAAATAACTAATGCTAACTAGGCCAAGACCCAGACCACTGATCACCCCTCATCAATCACACTCCATGGCAGGCCTAATGATCAGGGATAGTTGATCAACATAAAAAGACTCCATGTTTTTATGTGTGCTCTTTTTTTTTTTTTTTTTTTTGCTATGGTTTAGGTTTTGTCTCTTTTTAGTTTTGCTTTCTTGTAGCTTTTTTGTTTGTTTATTGAGAGGGAAAGAAAGAACATGAAGACAGATAGGGAGGAAAAAGGGAGGACCTGGAAGAACTTGGGAGAAAGGAGAGAATATGATCAAATATATTGAATAATAAATTTTAAAAATAATTGTTAGAGGTAACAAAAGAAGACGGGAAAAAACAGAACCTTTAGAAATGTTGAACAATCAATTTCTAGAACACTAGATGGGAAGGAAAATGTGCTCCTTCTGGCAAAGGCTCAAGAAGCTTCCCAAACTCTAAGCTCCAGTGTGGAATAAACAAGCCACAGTGTGGTGGCAGAAGCCGAAGGAGCCGCAGTGACGAGGAAGGAGCTCACCCCTCTGGAAGGTTAGCTCACTGACTTTACCCAAGCTCTGACTCACAGAATAGTCTCCAAATTTACAATACTGAAAATCCATCATGACAAACCACAAAAATACACCAGTGTACCATGTATTAAGTTGTGATTAGCATTATTTACTTAGTATTATACTAGACAAGGAAATTCAGGAATGCATGCCACCTAAATGTATGTGGTAGCTATTCATTTCCATTTTTAAACCACTAAATATTCACTCTGAGCAAACCTCTGTGGCATTTATTACTGGGATCTGAAAGGAGGAATCTAACAAGTGCACAGGTGATTATACACAGGAAAATACGACAGGGGCCACAGGACAGCTAGGGCAGAATACAGACACAAATAAGGATACAGAATAATTAGAAGCAGGGCAGGCTTCCTGAAGGAGACAGCACTGTGACAGGCCCTGAGTAAGAATGTGGCTTTCCCCAAGTGGGCACTGGGGTATGGAGAAGGAGAGCAAAGACTTCAAGATACAACAGCTAACCATTCAGTGTATAGTTCAAAGCAGAGGAGGCAAGAAGAGAAACAAATGAGAGGTGGAGGAGCAGTTGAAGCTACTCAGATCGCCAGGCTTCAGAAAAGACTAAAAGGCTGGCTAACGAAGAAGTGTGTGTGTAATTTACTAGACATCTATAAAATGTTGAAACACCCTGGGTCTGACAAAACACCCTGGGTTTGCCATGTGGCCTGGTGTTGCTGATTCTGGGACTGATATCTGGGAAACATCCCCAGGGCTAGACTTACAGTGTGGCCTGTCTGATGACACAGAGCGGGAAGGAGTGCGGGCCGAAAATGCTCAGTGCATTTTAACCTGACTATGCGCACAACTTCCCTTCCAATTCTGCCTTTTGATAAACAACTCACTGTAAATAAGTCTTTATTAATTCATGAATAGATATATTCTTATTGCTCAAATTTTTGCTAACCCAACTTCACTGGAACAATTTCTATAGACCAAATCTACACTAAAAAATATAATGCATTATAATTTCAGAGTAAGGCTCTGAATGGGATCTAACACCCTTTCCTGAAGTGCCAGAATACCAGATTTTAAAGGTTAGAGACACTATACATGTACTGAATTCTCTTGAACACTCAATGCAACAAATGACAATACAAAAATGTGTAAGCACTGCCACGGTGCAATTACAATTTACTTCTAAAGAAGCCAGACTGAGTCTTTCCATGGGCTACAGTTTGCTGACCTCTAATCTGCACTCTGCTCCACAAATTTCCTTTCCCATAAAAGGGTGAAGGGAGCCTCACCATGGTATAATTACATCCATGCCGCTCAGAGGCTTTGCCCCCATGCAAGATACGAACTTGGGTTTCCTACCTCCAGTTTAACAACATCCAGATGTAGATGACAAAAAGCACATCAAAGAAGCCCCGCCCACTTTGTCTTCAGAACGCCTCTTCTGTTCAGTCACTTCTCCTCCTTCATCAGCCTTAAGCCACTATGTCACTCACCTGCAAGCACACACTCTGCTCAGTACAACACAGGGAGAGACAAAGAACCCTTGCCTTTAGGGAGCTACCATTCTGGGGAGAAGTGTGTTAATAATAAACATAGTAAATAAGTGAGCACAGAGACATGACGATAGGGCTGCGCAAAGGAAGGAAGGAAGGAAGGAAGGAAGGAAGGAAGGAAGGAAGGAAGGAAGGAAGGAAGGAAGGAAGGAAGGAAGGAAGGAAGGAAGGGATAACAGGAGACATCATGTAATGTGGTTGAGTCAAGCCTGGACCTAAGGGGGAAAGGTTCCAGTGGCACTTCTCCAGAGCACACCTGCACCGCCACAGGGTCATGCTGCTCTTCCTTCCTCCAGTGTGAATCCATCACCTCTACACAGTAGCCACGGGGCCTCTTCCATGTTGATTCCTAGTGCAGGGTGAATAAAGCCCAGCGTGTCAGGAATTCCCCACCAGTTTCCTACCTCTAGTCCTTCACTCCTACACAGTGGCTCCATGCTTGTCCGAGTCTTGGTTTTGACCTGGGAATCTAGACTCCAGACACCCCTACCACCACCACCAGCAGCGCCACCACCAGTTAGGTAACCTGCATGGGACCAACCTACGACCTCTGCACATCTATGACAGTTGCGTGAGTTGATCTGTTTGTATGGCTTCTGGCAATGAGATCTGGACCTGTCCCTGGCATTTAGCTGGCTTGTGGGAGTGTAGCCTTGATGCAAGAGGAGGATCAACTTGATCCTCTGCCCTGTCTCAACCTGATCTGCCTTGCTTTGTTCAAGCTCATGAGAGGCCTGCCTCTTTCTGAATAGAGACAGAGGAGTCAGTGAGTAAGGGTGTAACGTAGATGGGAGATGGGGGAGAGGGGAATGGGAGGAGAGGAGCTGGTGTAGGAGGTCCTTCTGACTATGTGTTGCTTTCATTGGTTGAATAAAGAAACTGCCTTGGCGTTTTGATAGGTGGAGTAGACCGAACTGGATGCTGGGAAGAAGGAAAGTGTGGCAGACGCCATGAAGCTCCTGCCTGAGACTGACACTGGTTAGAATCTTTCCCGGTAAGCCACGACCTTGTGGTGATACACAGATTGGTAGAAATGGGTTAGATCAGGATGTGAGAGTTGCCAAGAAGAGGCTGGAGATAATGGGCCAGGCAGTAATTTAATTAATACAATTTCTGTGTGGTTATTTCGCGGGTGTAAGCTAGCGGGGTGGGATGGAACAAAGGGGCCTCACAGTCTTACAACAGGAGGAACTGAAACTGTAGTTGTATGTAAAATAAATGAAAAAAGCTAAAAAAAAAAATAAAAATTTCTCTTTGCAAACTTGCTTAAGCCCTTGCTCTACAGCATCTCAGCCATCTTTATTTTTCCTCTTCAAGCTTTTAATTGTCTTACATTTTTAGATAGTAGTTGTTTGCTCGTTAGTCTCTCTAGAATCTAAACTGCATAGAGACAGGGGCCTTATTCATAGCACAATCTCTACCTCTTCCCATACAGTAGAGTGTCAATAAACATATCTGAATTAAATTTCAAATAAGTAAGGGATAGGGGCACACTTTTACAAAAAGGAATAAAATTTCTGTATGAAAACTTCAAATGAATAATGACTGAAAGCATTCCCAATGTTTTGTGGGCAGAAAGTGCCAAATCGGTATTGAACTCAAGATGCTTGGAAACTAGGACCAGATACCTTGTCAATAACCTGGTAAAGCCTGGCCCTGAACTGGGGAGCACTTTAGCAAACCTACCTAGAAAGAAGACTAAACTATTTTAACACCTGGTTTGCCTTCTGCCTGAGAACATCTTTCTGATGCTTTGCAAAGCATTGTCGTAGTTAGCAAACAAGTCATTCAACTGAGATGTGGCTCTTCTATACATTTCGATAATACAAAACCTTCATCTCACAGAGTTGACTGGAGGAACAAACAAGTTAATATCTGCAAACTTACTAGAAAAGGTTAAACAGGGAAGGTGGTCACTGGGTGGCCAATATACTTTGAGGCAGGAAAACATGAGTCAAACTTCAAGTTTACCAACCTTGAAGTACAAATGTGACGGGGATGTGATCAGCATCCCACTTCTATGCCAGGCCCTCAGCAGTTCTGATGGTGGAGGACCACACCACCTACACTTTGCTAGGCCCACAACTCTGTTTGACTTTAGTGATTCTATGGAGCACGACCATACAGCAAGAACAAACTCTTGGCTGGAATCCACCAGCCCCACCCCTATAAAAGGCCACACACTAGACTTCAGTCTCAGATGGAAGAGAGTTCCAGCTGGAGGAAGCATTTTCCTTATGGTCAACAAGAGTTATTTTGCAGCACCGGTGTCTGTATCTGACACAAGTAACAGAACCAGGCATCCAATCTTCTAGTTGAGGAGTGGTGCATGTGGCATCTTTATGAATGAATCAGAAAAATATTACCTAAAAGTTTTGACAGTAAAGATACTGTGACATTTCTATAATAAAAATCCACTTGAAAGATAGAATTAAAAAGTCATATATATTAGAAATAACTTTATATTTTGCGCTCATTTTCAAGTATAGGAAATAGCCTTACTTCTTTAGTACTCAACATTTTCAATATGACACGATAGATATATGTAATAATTTTTAGATCATCTTATAGCTGAACAACTGAAGAAGAAAAGCTGGCTGTGGAATTGCGAAGAAAGGGTGAGGGCCAGTTTGGCCATCAAGGGGATAGAAAACAGAGCCCCAAGTAAATGAAAACAAGGAAACGCATAGCCAATGCAATGGATAACTCTACTACTTCTTTTAAAAGCAGAAAATTGTTATATTCACAGAAGAAATTTACAAGATAAAACTGTAAGAGAGTATTTTAAAACTACAGGAACTCTCATCTGTAAGGAGGGGTGGGGGGGTAGTGGGAGGGGACCGGGAGAAGGGGAAGAAAGGAAAAAAAAATTTTATTTCTTTAATTATGTTCTTGAATGGAAAAAATAAAACAAAACAATGTATGGAAAAAAAAACAAAAAACAAAAACAAAAAAAAAAGAAATGTATGCTTCAGTCAGTGGACTTTTAAGGACATCCTGGAAGGTGCTTATTTTGCTAAAATTATTTGCAAATATAGTTTACAATATACATTTTGGATGAGGATTGACACTTAAAAGGGGGACATAAAATAGCAGATACTAAGCCAAAAAGATTACAGTGAAGTTTTTGAGCTCCACGGATAGGGAAAATGGAGAAAAGCAATCGAAATGGCACTTTCAGAAGCTATGCTAAACACGCAGATTACGCAGGTAGCTTGTGAAACACAAACAACTCTAGTTCAATCAAATAAATTAATCAAGGACTTGAGTCATTCATAAATAAAACAACATAACTCCTCCATCTATTAAGAACACAAGGGAATACAAGATTTTAAAAATCTATTTTGTACAGTCTAAATCCCTAACATGAGTACTCAGATTTTGCCACAGCAGGAGGAACAGAGAGCCTCTCTCACTATTCCCTGAACTAGAACTCCTCAGTGTGTCTACACAGCACCAGAAACTTGTGCATGCATGTGCACATGCACAGGAGCACGCACATACAAACCCACTATTATTAACAACATACATTTATAAAAATTAACTTACATGAGTTTATATGAATTTGTCTGTTACCTAAGTCTAATATATGTTCTGCTAAAGCCTGCCCTCACTCTAAATAATGCCTTAAAGCTGGGGTCATGAATGACTTCAGCCACGTTGTTGTTTGGGGGGTCTTGATTGACACCTACAACTGTTTTAAATAACTGACTTGAATTACAAATTGAGGTGCTCTTTAAAACAGCATCAGAAAGGACAGCAGCTAGAGCCTGATTCTCAGTGCCCAGGACGGCAGTGCGGATGTGAGCCCCTGATTCTCAGTGCCCAGGACTGCAGTGTGGATGTGAGCCCCTGCCATTCTGCCCATTATGCAGCTTCCAGAATGCAATTCAGGAACATGTCTCAGGAGAACAAGTTGATAACTGATTTAAAACCTGTTGGCAAAATGATGTAAATTAACCTGATTGTGACACTAATGTTTGGTCCCACAAGACGAAACAAGAGAACCTGAAAGCTATGAAGTGAGCAATCACCCTAAAATGACTCAGAGTATCAGAAGAACACCTTCAGAACCCAGACCCATACTACAAGCAGGAAGCTTGCTTGAGAGTCATGAACCATGTTCATGAAGAGCACCAAAGGATCACACAAGCTATACACACACACACACAACTGTGCAAAGGGCTCAAGACTTGGGAGAAAAGAGTAGGAGGATAATCAAATAGTTCAGTAACGGTTACATTAAAAAAAAATAACAAGTTGTTTCAGTGTTGTTCAACAATTTACTTGTTGAAGTAAATCTTAAAAATCCTTAGTAAGGGCTGGAGAGATGGCTCAGTGGCTAAGAGCTTTGCCTGCTCTTCCAAAGGTCCTGAGTTCAATTCCCAGCAACCACATGTGCTCACAACCATCTGTAATGAGATTTTGTGCCCTCTTCTGGCCTGCAGGGATACATGCAGGCAGAACACTGAATACATAATAAATAAATCTTTAAAAAAAAAATCCTTAGAAACAAATGGTGGATCTGTGCTGTCTGAGTTCACACCATCCTCTCTGTACAAACAGTACAGAGAGTTGGTGTGCCCTTTGGGTTGTAGGACATCTACGTACCTTCATTATGCTTCACTCAATAATATCTACTCATGGTTCGATACAGAGTTTCTCTGTGTCTCCCTGACTCTCCTGGAACTAGCTCTTGTAGACCAGGCTGGCCTCGAACTCATAGAGATCCACCTGCCTCTGCCTCCCGAGTGCTGGGATTAAGATGTATGCCAACACGGCCCAGTCCTACTCATGTCTCTTGTACCTGGGGACAGGGTCTCACTGAGGAAGGCCTGACTGTGCTGGAACTTGCTACATAACCACATTGGCCCTAAAACCTCTGCTACTTTAGCCTCCTAAATGCTGGATTACAGGGATGCATCAACTCTCTAGTTTAATCGTGAGTTTTTTAAATTTAAATATCCTCAACTCATTAATACAATATAATAAAAAGATGTTACAAAACTTCAAAATGTATTTTTCTTATTCTGAAAAATATAGAAAAATTTAAAACTATAATTTACTATGAACAAAGAGTACATGGAGGAGAATGGAATTTAAAGTAATAAAAACTGAGCAAACTCCTACTTTAACTTTTGGAAGTGGGTTATTGTCCAGAAACTTTATAGAGGGGGTGTGTGTGTGTGTGTGTGTGTGTGTGCATGTATATAAACTATAAGCCATCCATGCACACATTAACAAAAAACTTGTTTTCATAACAAGCAAAATCAGGAAGCACCTAAACTCTAAGACACACTACTACAGGAGCTACCAAAAACTAGTCCTTGGATTTTGTCTTTATTTCTGAATACTTAATTAAATGAATATAATAATTCCTATCATTAAGTTTCAAGATTTAAAGAAAAGCCTACATGTAACATGTCATATATAGTGTATTATTTACTGAGTCCACCCCTATACTCAGCCTGTGAACTCACTTTTCTATCTAGACTAATGAAAATTCAAAGTTATGGTCACGACAATAAAAAATTAATTCCCCATAATACAAAACAGATACATGACTCTTTAAAAAAAATTAGCACTGAAGGTTACAGATAAATGTGTGCTCAGCAGGACAATGGTGGAGTACACCTTTAATACCAGCACTTGAGAAGCAAAGGCAGGTGGGTCTCTGAGTTCGAGGACAACCCGATTTACAGCGTGAGTTCCAGGACATGCAGGGCTACACAGACCCTGTCTCAGGAGGAGAAAAGGTGTGCTCAAGATGAGGAAAATGACTAAGAATGGGACAGTTTAAGTGAAGACCAGAAAGAACACAAAACAAAAAGGACAGAAACGGCTTGTTGAACCCAGGCAAACAAGACTCAAGATAGTATTGCTTTAGTGTTTTCTGGTGTGATCTGATTATTTCTACTTGCTTTTTTAAGACTCTTGGTTTGCTCTGGGAAAGAATTCCATTCATTTAACTCACTGAAACATGAAACACAGAAAATTTAATGATGACAGAAGAACATAGAATTTTCTAATCCTCATGAAGATGTAAGTTGTAAGGAAGTTTGTGAGCTCTGATGTCTTTTCTGGGATGGTGTTTCTTGATGCAGATAGGAATCTGTGTTATGAAGTAAACGGTAAGTACAGCTGGATGCTATCACATCAAACACTCATAGAGACCAAAGTTAATGCGACCTAGCAACAGTACTGGTTTTGCCCTAAAATTCACTTTCAGACATAAAAGTACACAGAATTATTGAAATGGATAAAATGAGAAATGGCAATATAATATTGTACTGTAGTGAACAGTGTTTCCCCCAAATTCATATCTACCTGGACCTTTATTTGGAAATATCACATTTATAGATAAAATTTATGTTGAGAGAGGTTATTCTGGAATAGAATAGGACCTAATCCAATGACTGCTTTTGTTTTGGGATTTGGACAGAGACACAGAAAAGGAAGGCTAAGGAAGATGGGTGTGGAGACCTAATGCATACAAAGGCCAGGTAGGATGAGCACAGAGAGTTAACCATCCAGGGCCAGGAATGAGGAGCACCCATTAGGATTAAGGAGAGGAATGGAGGACTCTGCCCCAAACACTGAAGGAAGGCATGGTATTTCCCAGACTCTAAACCTCCTAGGAGACTCAATTCTAAGTCATCCAGTTTGAGGTTCTTTGTTTTAACTGCTGTTGGAAACTAATACAAGCATGTGTGTTGTGGAATATTAATTGAAGATGTGTTACATTAGTTCATGCTGTGGAATACTTGTTTAATGATGCAAAAAGATATGTTGCATTCTTTTATGTTGCATTTGTTTAACTCTGTGAAGCTGTGTTACTTTGCCTGCCTAAAAGAACTAACTGGTCTAATAGAGAGCTAAACAGCCAATAGCTAGGCAGGAAAGGGAAATGTGGGGCTGGCATGCAGAGAAAAAAAAAAAGAAAGAAAGCTCAAGAGTGAGGAGTGAGAAAAGGAGGAGAGAGGACACCAGGGGGCAGCCACCCAGCTACACAGCTGGCTACAGAGTAAAAAGTAAAGAAAGGTATATAGAGTAAAGACAGGTAAAGGCCTAGAGGCAAAAGATAGACAGGATAATTTAAGTTAAGAAAAACTGGATAAAAACAAGCCAAGCTAAGATTGGATATTCATAAAAGAGTAAGAGTTAAAAAAAAAAAACAACTACATATGTACTCAGAAAACTAATCTTAGTGTGTTACAACTAACACATAGTTACATGCAGACCAGTGTATAAGAAGTTACCAAGCTAGCAACAGTGATTATCTGTGGGTGAAATAATGGCTGATTTTTGTTTTACTGTTTGTGTTCTCTCCAAATTTTATAAACCTTTTTTCAATAAACATGTTTACTTTCATAATCAGAACAAAACACAACAGTGATGACTCCACAAAAAAAAAATTGTACAGAGTTAAGTTAATCAGGAAGCAAGGCATAAATAAAAGCAAGCAAAAATAGAAGGGGCAAGGAATGAATGTCTATTAAAATACACACTTTTGTTAAAATAAGAGTCATTACACAACCTTTGGCAGATGATTTTGATAAAGTGGATAACTTTCTAGAAGAATGCAGTTTACCAAATTTGGTCCCCCCAAAAATCAAAAAGTCTAAAAAGGTAAATTACTACAGTTAAACTATGAACATTTCTTCTATGTACCTTGAAAGACTGAATAATACAGGACATAAATAATTCCTAAAAAAACAAGGAAAATACCATGAAACATTTCTCTTTTTGTCACAGTCTAAATTCTGAAAAAGAAACCTCTGGGAGGTAGAGGGGGACTCCATTCTATGGAATATCAAAATAATAAGCAAAACATTAACAAAAGGATTTGATTTCTGGACAAAGACTCTATCTGCCCTTCCACAATAACTAAAAATGACAGAAAACATGCAAAGACAGTTTCAGGTGCTAGAATAAAATAAATAAAGAAATAGATAGATGATGGGTGGGTGGGTGGGTAGATAGATAGATAGATAGATAGATAGATAGATAGATAGATAGATAGATAGATAGATACACACACACACATACATACATACAGAGGCAGGGAGGGAGGGAGGGAGGGAGGGAGGGAGGGAGGGAGGTAAATAAAGGCCAAACAGTGGGGAAGAAGAAAAATAAGTAAAATAATACTTTCAGATCTCCATGTGCTCCATGAAAATACTTTCCACATCCCAGTGTATTTAGATGAGATGCCCAAAGAGAGGAGGCAGCTCTGTAGAGAAGAGTTGGGTAGCACTTCTAAGTGCTTGAGAATCTGCAGGCTGGTCCATGCAGGGTGAGGGAGCTTTGAACAGCTTTGTAGAACTACAGCAAGTCTCTTACAGACTGGCTATACTGTGCACACGAGGTGTGACAGAAGCAAAGAAAGGAAGCCCTGGAAACAGACCAAACAATTCATTATAAGCTGGATGAAAAGGCTGCCCCACCACTCAGGACACTGAGCAAACTCTTCCAAAGCATATTTATCTGCCTTGAGGAAAAAAGCCCTCCACTAAAAGCTATTTTTCACCTGCTAACATCAATTAAGGGGAAACCCAGAAAAGACTGTTTCCAAGTAACCAAACTGAGACCAAGAACACAACCCAAAAAATATTTGGGAAAATAAAAAATAAGCCAGAACCTAACAACATAAAATTTACAATCTGGATATTAATAACCAATTTCCAGACATGAGAAGAAGAAAACATGACCCATGATGAGGAGAAAAATAAGTCAGTAGGAACAGAATGAGAAATGACAGAGATGATAAAATTAGTAGACAAGAGCATGAACAGCCAAACATATCCCATGTGCTCGCCGTGATAGAGGAATCTGAGCACAATGAGGATACAAACTGGTGTAAAAATATAAGTGTATGTTTTTAAAAGGCCCCTGTCAAACTTCTGGCAGCTAAAAATAGAACAGTAAAGAAGAAAAATAGATGGGATGAGTAAGCCTGAAGCCCAAAATAGAAATCACCCCTAATGAAATACAGGGAGATTAAAAAGCAAATAACAGAATCCACTGAGTTGTGGAACATGAAGTGGACCAACCCAGCTACCACACAGTGAAGTGGCAGGAAGGACATTGCAGAAAACAATGCCAAAGTACTTGAAACCTGATGGAAAGTCTAAACCCACAGAGACCAAGAAGCTTAAGGAACACATCATAGAAACAGCACAACAAACCACAAGGCATGCCACAATCACAATGCCCAGAAACACTGATAAATCTGTACAGCACTCAGTCAAAAATTAAAAACACATCATATTTTTGCTAAAGAAAATTAAAAGGTGACCTCTGTTAAGAAACAACTTAGTAAAAAATGTGCAACACTCTCAAAGTACTAAAAGACAAAAAAAGTACTGAAAATATTGAATGTATTGATAAATACTGAAAGTTTTAAACTCATTGAAAGTATCATTTGAAAACCAGTATAAGAGAAACACTATTTCTGATGTGAAAAATGATAAAACAGACTAGACGGCAGGTATGTAAAAGGCTCGCAGAGAAAGTAACTCAGGTGCAAACCTTAACTACACCAAAACTAATTAAGAACAGCGTTCTGAGACAAGATTGCAGTCCTCCTGGAAAAACTCTCTAATAAATACCTTTTCTGTTATAGGATTTCATGGATCATGTGGCCAGTTTATGGGTATAATATGTAGAACAAATTTTGAGTAAATGAGGCAGGAGATGTTAATAGTCAAGAACCATGGGTTCCTAAAGTATATATGAAGTGCTGTAGTATAACTGAAGAAAATTATAGTACGTTACATATAAATCCTGAAAAACCAGAGCAATTACTAAGGCAATCAGAACAAAGAAAAACAGGAAAATGATAATCCGGGTCTAATAAAAGGTGAGAAGGGAAACAAAACCAAAAATATATGACATGAAAGATGACATATCAGGAGAATAAAACTGAATACATCTTAAATATATGAAATTTGTAGGACCTACACATACCAATTAAAGAATAAAAAATATATGTTGAAAGACTGGGTAAAATAAGATCACACTGTATCAATTCTGTAAAAAAAAAAAAAAATCAACTTAAAGACCAGATAGTTTAGAGTAAAATGACAGGAAAGGGCATGTCAAACTCACACCAAACAACAGAGAGTTAGAGAAAGTAGATCTTGGAGCTACAGATATTATCAGAGCTTGACAGTAACGCCTCATAATGAGAATGAGTAGATTTTTCTACAGACAATAAGAATCCTACCTGTGCATTATATAAAATTATGGCTTTAAATTACACAAATAGATGTGACTAGAATTGAAAAAATGTACTGAAAAGGCTTTAGTCACACTTCAGAACTTCGACAGCTCTCAATTATGGAAGAGAAAGCAAGAAAGTAAGCAATGTCGAAAAGAAGCAGAACCACACTGCTAACAACATGCTCTAATTGACACTGTTATCAAGAGTCCTGACATATTCATCAAGACACATATTCTAGACAAATATCAGAATGATATTTTGATAGCTCCAGAAAAGCCTGTGGCTAATAAACATGCTTCTAATATTACAAAGGCTAAATATGAAATTACAACCGGAACTTAAATTACAAAATAAAGCTATGGGCCTATATGTCAATGCCCAAAATGTCTACAATAGTGCTTACAAAAATACAACCTTGAATGCTTTTACTGGAAACCAAGTCTAAAATAAATAATATAAACTTTGAACATAAGAAATTAGAAAAAGAGAACATTGAGAAAGAACAATTTATGGCAAAAGATGATCAGAAATGAAATGTCTAATAAAACTAAAGCTAGTTCTCTGAAAACATGGATGAGCTGACAACCTGGGCAGATCAGCCACATAAAATAAGAGAAAAGAAACACAAACAAACATAAGCAAGAGTCCTCATACAACCAAAAATACAGAGGCAAGTGAGGAAATACAGAAAGAGTCTTCTGCTATCAGAGAAGACAGTGAAGTAAAGGAAAATTCCCTTGGAGAACAGAAAACAGCAACCAAGCAAGGTACATTTATATCTATTTAATTTTACATGTGAATGGCTACAGGTGAAGAAGAACTAGTACTAACTATACTTTTTTTAAAAGATTTATTTATTATGTATACAACATTCTTCCTCTATGCATGCCCACACATGCATAGAAGAGGGCGCCAGATCTCATTACAGATGGTTGTGAGCCACCATGTGGTTGCTGGGAATTGAACTCAGGACCTCTGAAAGAGCAGCTACTGCTCTTAACCACTGAGCCATCTCTCCAGCCCTACTAACTATTCTGAAACAACAGGGCTACTTAGTGATTTTTGTCTAACCTTGGCTAAAAAGTAATCCCATGTCCCAAAATTTAAAACAAAAAGCAAAACATACAAGCATAACCTTAGACTTCAAAGAAACTGCAGACTGAACACTGACTCCCTCAAAATAACTTTGGCAAATGCTAAAACTGAATCGCAAATCAGTCAAATAATCATACAATAAACGTGGGAAAGCATTTGATAATAAGATTGAGCATCTATTCATGATTAAAAAATTTAACAAACTCAGAACAGAAGCAAACATCCTCAACCACACAAAACTCACAGCATCACAGTAAACATGGAATGACCAATCCCTTCTACTTGATAAAGAACATTAAAGTGTCTGCTCTCAGGCTTCAGGGTCATACTATGGGGTTGGCCCAGTCTGCAAAGTAAGACAAAAGCAATCTTGGCAGGTGGTAGTGGAGCACCCCTTTAATCTAAGCATTAGAGAGACAGAGGCAGATGGATCTCTGTGAGTTCAAGGTCAGCCTAGTACAAGGAGAGAGTTCTAGAATGTTCAGGGCTACACAAGAAACCCTATTTAAAACACACACACACACACACACACACACACAAACAAAAAAAAAAACAAATAAACCAACCTCAAGATAGAGAAGCACAGAAAGGAAGTAGAATTACATTCACACACAACACAATTACACAGAAAACCAGAAAGAAACTTTTAAAAAATTAGACTTATTAAACAGGTTTAACAGATGCATGATATAGTGTTAACACTAAAAACTCAAAAATACACTAACGTAATGAATATTTGGAAGCTAAAAATCTTTAATCTCTAGAAAACATTATTTTGAGTGAGGTAACCCAGACACAGAAAGACAATTATCACATGTACTCACTTATAAGTGGTTTTTAAACATAAAGAAAACCAGCCTACAAATCACAATCCCAGAGAACTTAAACAATGAGGACCCTAAGAGAGACTTACATAGATCCAATCTACATGGGAAGTAAAAAAAGACAAGATCTCCTGAGTAAATTGGGAGCATGGGGACCTTGGGGGAGGGCTGAAGGGGAGAGGGGAGAGGCAAGGAGGGGAACAGAGAAAAATGTAAAGCTCAATAAAAATCAATTAAAAAAATCTTTAATCTCATTTAGAAGAACTTAGAAAACTAAGTTCTTTGGAGTAAATTTAAATTCCCACCCCCCAAAATGTATGAGAACTTTTAAGAAAAATGAGAAAGCACTGTTCACTTTTTAAGAGCCCTAGGGTTAAAAAACACAAACAAGAAAGTAAGGTCTCTAAGTGCTGGCAAACACTGTGAATTAAGAAGACAAGGAAGGCCCAGCCTGCCTGCCCAGATGGGAGCTCAGCAGAGCACTCTCAGTTGGGAAATACGGGTCTAGATGTTGTTTTGGAAAGAGTCCTCAGGCAAAAAGATCACAGATTTTGTTATACTCTACAGTATAAATGAGTGGTTGCTTTCCTTCTGATAAACACTGTGGGTTTTGCAAGCAACATTAACAGAGCCAAAAAGCATGGATGCTCTTAGCCTTCAAAAAAGTTCTGGATTCTACCTCAAGTAATACAACTGAGGGGCAAACTCATATATAGTGAAAGAAGTAGAGTCAATAGAAGAAAGCGATATGCTCTCCTCTGTATAAAAACAGAAGACAGTCTAATTAGTGAAGGAATGGCATCTATTCCAGGAATGTTTCATAAGAGAAAACAGAAATATGTACTTCCTTTATGAGTACACTAAGTTCAGGCAACGAATTCTTTCACACTTGAACTTCTTTATGAAATAATGTTTTACTTAAGTATGAAGGTAATGCCTAATCAAAATCAATTACAAATATATTTCTGTTGTACTAATATGTGAAAAGATTTTACTTATTCCCAATTTTAAAAATGTCTTCACACACATACTTAACTATAAATATGGGCAGCATTTATTCCACAAGCCTCTTAGTTGAGCCAGTCCATCAGTGGGAAGCCTTTGTAGAATTCTGTCCTTCATATATATCTTTCAAGATGTCATTTACAATGCAGATTAATTGTTTCCAGTGTTGGTTCTGTGAGAGAAGACAGTTCTCACTGCACACCTAAATGAACGCTGAGATATGGAAATTGTCTTTATTCTTGCATAGAAATTGAAAAAAGAGGCTGTTGGGGTGCAGTTGCTGCTGGAATCATGTATCTACAAAGCTGGGAGACAATCAAGGGCACAGTTTAGAGTCTGGGGCCTGCAAAGCAGTGAGAAGCTGGACATGACTCTATTGCAAATGTTGTTATCAGAATGACTTTACTGTAATATAAGTTCTATACATAATTGTCACCTTGCCTCTTAATTTTAAATTACTTATATTATGAAATGTTGATAAGTCCTTGGCAATATCTAATTTTCTGAATTATTTAGTGTTGCAAAACAGTAGGCATGAGAACCTTTGAATTTTGCCCTTGATCTTATAAAAAAAAAAAACAAATAACAATAATAAAATACACCAAGTGTGGTGGCATATACATGTAATCCCAGCATTCAGAAGGCACACCAAGGAGGACCATTAGTCGCAGGCCAGTCTGGCCTACAGAGCCACTGTCTTCCCCAGCAGCAAAATAAGCAAACAAATAAACCACAGTAATACTTTGTCATTGCTGAGCTATCCAACTGCTATACAGTAGGGCTATTTGAAATTATTCAGCGTCTGTTCTTAGAAAAATTCTTGGAATCAACCATGGCTTTATCTTTGAAGAACAAATAAGTTTTAGCAATGACACTACTATTTCAAAGTACATGAGATGTTCAGCTTGTAAATCAGCATCTATTTATGAATACACTTGTATATAAATATAAGGAATGCCAGACAAGTATAGTGAATATGACCATCCATATGTATACACACACACACACATATATATAAATATATGCTGTCACATTTACATTTCATGGATTGTGACTCTAAGCCTTTTCCATACATATTTTTACCCCCCACCAAATTTAACACATCTGAGCAGATTCTGCCTCTGCTTATCTGAACCCGTGCTTTCTTAATTCCCTTGTAAATAAGAATCATTTGACAGTGGGATCCACACTCCACTCGTCTTCCTTTTGGTACAGTGAGTATGCCATAGCAATGAAAAATAAAGAAACAAAAACAGTGTGATGCATCCTCTCCAAGCACCAGTAAGATACTTAGAGCTGGCATGTGTGGTATGCAGAGCAGAAATGCAAACACCCACAGCTCCCATTGCAGGAGTCCTGAGATCAAACACATGTTCAGAGGTCCAGCAGGAGAACTCGGTGCTGGGAAACAGTTGCACACATGGCAATCACCTGTTACAGCAATGAGCTACAGAAAAAGACAGGGTGAAGCCTGGAGCAGCACGTGCATGAGCTTTGAATTTTCTCTCAGAACTGACCCCAATGAACATATTCCTTCGCCCAGAAGACACATGCATGCAATATTTATGCACAGACAGCATACTCAAGAGTGAATCAAGAGATGTATTTTAGCCTTAAATGTCAAACTGGCAGGATCTCCGAAGAAAAGCCCATGTTCAATACCAAATAGGTAAAATAATTTTATCAATTTCATGAAAATTCTACAAGCTGCATTCCCACATGCTACCCAAAGATCAAACCCACTGTCATATGCTCCAACCCTGGCGCTTCCAGACATGCTCTGCCAAGTCTTTTCTGCGGAGAACCACACATATTCTCTGATGTAATGCTCCATTGCCACAGGACACAAGTGCAAACACAGAGGACTAGAAGTTCAGCCCAGGTAGCTGCTTCACCACACAACTCGATCAATACTGGATTTTGAATTTCATGCAATTTTCATGTGTCTCAAATTATTCTCCTTTGACATCCTTCCTCGGTTGTTTAAATACATCAAATCTTTTCTTAGACTACGAGCAATAAGAAGGCAGCATCCATCCTCAGTCTGCACAGTGTGGTTTGCCAACCCTCATACAGCCTGTCCTGTGATTTCTTAACCCCAGTGACTCCCCACTCTTTTGACTGTCTTTGGAAGAATCACACTGCTGCTGTTCCCAAGGGCTTGTTTACAGTTCAGAGCTCTTCACTTCATCACTCTCTGCACCACATTACACTGCACACAAGATGTTTTGACTAAAAGTTGGGAATTAGGCTTCGTGGGTCATAGCACTTTCTGCAGAAGCAGGAGGACCATGGTTCATATACCCAACACCACCATACAAAAAACTAGGGATGGCTTTCGCATACACAGTATAAAAGAGATAGGAGGCTTGCTGGGTCCTGCTGACTGACAATCTAGCCAAAAGAGCAAGCTCCAGGTTCTCAAGAGAATAATACTGAACATGATAGAGCAGGACACCCTATATCCTCCTCAGAAATCTACACTGCACACATACATATACATATACACCACTCTCTCTCTCTTCTTATCTCTCTCTCTGTTGAATGTGCTGAGTAGTCCAATACAAAATCTAAAACTAAATGCTGACACAATCCCAGAAGTGAAGAATTCTATTTCAACAAAGTTGTTTCATGCAAAATAAAATTACTAAGAAACAATGAGTAGAATCATCTTAGGACATATGTGTAAAATATATGTAAACAAATTTCATATCTAGTTCCATTCAGAATTTAATAAAAATCCAAATGATTTCTTGCTCCAAATATTTTGAATAAGTAATACTTGACCTGTGATACAATTCGTAATACATTAAAAATATTTTTTGAAAAATCGGGTATGGCAGCCCACATCTGTAACCATAGTGTTGGGGTTACAGACATGTGGATCCATAAACTCACTGGACAGCCTAGCCAATTGATGAGAGTTCAGTGAGCAATCCTCTCAGAGAGGAAAAAAGATAAAGAGTAATATAGGAAGATATGTGATATTGACATGGGGCCTCAACACACACAGGAACACAAGTACACACAGATACTACACATACAAAAATAAAAAGGAAACCACAAAGGACCATCTGTAAATCTTTATGACTCAAAGTATGTATGTATGTATGTATGTATGTATATGCATTTAGGTGTGTATGCCCATGTGTGCACATGCAATGAAGGCTTAAGATGAGATTTGAATGTGGTCAGCTAAAATTCTCAGAGACAGAGTTCCTCAATGACCTGCAGTTTGCCAGTTTGGCTTTGCAACTTGCCAGCAGCTTCAGTTACCTGTCTCTGCCTACTTGACTTTATATGTAGATCCTGGAATTTGAACTTATATCCTCAAGCATCCATGGCAGGCACTTTACCAATTCATCTATCTCCCTAACACCTCAAAGTATTTTTTAAATTAACTATAAGTCTTGCTTTGCAATACTCTTTCACAATCACAATGAAAAGAATGTTTATTTTTCAGGACAGATATACAGACTGTAATGATTTTTTTATTTGACTAACAATACTTAAGGTAGAACAACATAAATGAAATATTACATCTTTATTTTTCTTTCATTTTAGAGAGACTGGGATGAAGAGAATGTTATATTTCAAGGGTTTAAGAAAGTTCTATGAAGAAAGGTCATTTGCGTGAGAAAAGTAACTTGATGATACATTTTTAAGGTCAATAGCAGATATGCCAAGTGATGGGAATAGACAGCTTTGAAGATAATATTTTATCAAGTATGTGTATAATAATGTGTTGGAAATGGTAGATGAAAAAAGGACTTTACAAAACTGGCTAAAAGTCTTCTATGATCCACGTACTTCCATGAGGAGGCTGAGTGGGAGATCAGAGAAGGGAATACACTTCCTTCTCTCAGCTCAGCAAACACAGAAATCACACCGACACTTCCTGATAGAGTGCAGAGCTGCTGTGTTTCCCCTCTGGCTATTACATGAGCAGAAGCTAGCTTATAAACTTCTAGACTATGAGCTTTACAGATGAATGCAACTATAAAAACACATACACATATTATTTCTACATTTTCTATAAAATCTCAAAAACTAATATCGAGCCCTAGGTAGTGCTGTCACGTCTGATGAAGTACTTAGAGCAAGAGTCTTGGTATCTATAATTGAAACATAGTTCAAAAGAACAAAGCACACTGAGGGATAGGGATAAACAGATGGATCAATAGATGCAGGACAGTAACTATGACAGGACGCTCATGGTGAATGTACAGTGTCCACTGAAATATTCTTTCACCATTACTGTCTGAAACTTTTCTCAGCTTTTTAGAAAAACTGTTAAGAAGAGTGCTGTGCTGTCATACGCAAGCCTGACAATGCATCTCAGAGGATGCAGAATAAACTCTATCCATTGCCTCTGGCTTTGGAGACCTGGATCCCACAGCCATCCTGAAGGTTCTGCCCGTCACCCTGGCATCTGATGACTCATGCTGTGTTATTCAACTCTCCCTGATGTTGATTGTGGAAGATCCCCTAAGAGGAGTTTTAAGTGATATTTCTGCTGGACTAAAAACAGAAACCACCACCTGATTGGTGTAGGAGGTCCTTCTGTATTTGTGTTGCTTTCATTGGTTAAATAAAGAAACTGCCTTGGCCTTTTGATAGGGCAGAAATCAGGTAGGTGGAGTGGACAAAACGAAATGCTGGGAAGAAGGTAGTGTGGCAGATGCCATGAAACTCCTGTCTGAGACTGACACTGGATAGGAATCTTTCCTGGTAAACCACGACCTGGTGGTGACAATACAGATTATTAGAAATGGGTTGAATCAAGATGTAAGAGTTAGCCAATAAGAGGCTAGAACTAATAGGCCAGGCAGTGTTTAAATGAATACAGTTTCTGTGTGATTATTTCAGGGGTTCAGCTAGCCGGGCGCCAGGAATGCGGCCCGCTCCTCCTCCTCCTACACCTGATACATTCTGGGATATGGAAAAAAGACAAGAGCCTCCCCATAATGAGATAGGGGTCCACACTTTTTCCTTGTGATGTTTAATGATTTACCAACTCTGTATATAGGCAAATTCATCCAGATCCCAAAGAGGTAAAGTAAGGAGTTTCTGGTTTTTGTGTTTGGTTTTGACTTTTTACTGTTGTTTTAGGCTTTTTTTGGTTTTTGGTTTGTTTGTTTGTTTGTTTGTTTGTTTTTTGGAGACAGGGTTTCTCTGCATAGCCCAGGCTGTCGACCAGGCTGCCTCTGTCTCCTGAGTGCTGGGATTAGAGGTGTGAACCACAATTACCAGGTCTAGGCCAAAAGTTTTAATGAGTCCTTGAATCCCTATAAAAATATTTTTAATTTCATTGCTATGGTGTGGGGGATGGGAAAGGGAGAGGGAAAAAGAAGAGGGAAGCAGCCCTCAAAAGTAACAAAAAATTATTATTTTAAAAACATCACTAATTGAAAAGGCACCTACACACGTAGACATGCTAACAAGAAGACGCTGAGGAGAAGACATCAGGAATGCATATGGATAAACCAGGTGAACTAAATCACCTGAGGAGGAAAACTGTCAAACAGGCTCTCCCAGTACTTCCTTTGTATCCCCTTAGCAAGCATTCAAGATTTGAATTCTGGATGATAACGGTAAAGAGAATCAGTTAAATATGTGAAACATGGTGGTAAGGAGCAAGTAGTCAAAGGGTACATGCTATGGTTTGAGTAGGAAACATCTCCCTCAGAATCCCGTATCTGACGAATCAGTCCACACTGATGATGGGATGTGTAGGAGTTAAAGTCTGGGAAGTAAAGGTGTGCCATGGGAAACTGCAGCACAGCCTAACTCTCAGTCCCTTTTACTGTTTCACAGTCAGGCAGCATATATAGAGTTAGTAGCCTCAAACAGACAAAGATGCTCCAGCCAGGATGCCTTCTGTCTTACTTAGGGTTTCTATTGCTGTACAGAGACACCATGACCATGGCAACTCTCATAAAGGAAAACATAATTGGGGTGGCTTACAGTTAAGGAGGTTCCGTCCATTATGATTAGGGCAGGACACGATGCTGGAGAAGTTCTACATCTTGATGTGTAGGCAGCAGGAAGTGAACTGTGTCACTAGGCATACCTCAAGCATAGGATATCTCACTCCACAGTGATGCACTTCCTCCAACAAGGCCACAACTACTCCAACAAAGGGACACCTCCTAATAGTGCCATTTTCTTTCAAACCAGCACACCTTCCCATCTAGATGAACTGTAGCTTCTGAAACCAGAAGATAAAATCAGCTACTTCTGTTAGTGAGGAGAAAAGTGAGATGGGTGTTAACCCCAAGTGCCTAGCATATACTAATAAATGCCTAGAAAGCCTAGCAAGTGAACCCTGGAGAGTATGCACACAAATGAGGTGGAAGTGGAGTCCTCCAGTGGCCTATGACCAACAAGATGTGCAGCTCGCCACTTTCTCCTACCTTTGTATTCATCACTATTATAGTTCATCTTCCTTCATATTCTAAGAAAAAGAACACCAGAATAATGAAAATATGAAATTAGTTTAAGAAAAAGGCTAATACAAAAAGAAATACAATGAAAATATTTACAGATTTCTATTAAATATCAAAAGAATTCAAGAAGCCAAGACTTGACAGTTTGAGAAGTTTCTCAGACAGGTTAAATTTAAAGTGCTTCTGAGACATAGTAGTCATAGATGCAGGCTTAAAACAAAGTACAAATTAATAATCTTTCTCTATACAAAATCCTAGAAAACTGAAAATCCTAGAAAAATAAAAAGGTCAATGACACACATACATCATGGAGAAGGCAGTGTGCACAGAGGACAACCCTTTGCAATGTGTACTCTTCTAATCAGACTACTCTACTCTTGCTGCTCCACACCCTTGTGAGTAACAGAAGGCACTCGCCAAAGTCAAAAGAGCTTTCTTTAATAGAGAAAGACCCCATGTAATTGAACAGTGTCCTGATCTCAGCCTGTCCGGAAGAGACAATACTCTATTCACCAGGGAGGAACCATCAGAAAGGCTTCATATGCAACCGCCAACATACCCTCAGACCCAGACTCTCCTCCCATAGCTCAGGTGCCCAGCCTTCCCATGTCAGTTATGTACAGACATAAATTTCCATTTCCTTCGGGTCATTCTTTTTTTTTTTTTTTTTTTTTGCCAGATCAATTAACGCTTTCAAATCCTTAGTAGTAAAACTGGTGTTGATAAAGGCTAAGAGATGTGTGAGTCCACCACATAGATACAGATGCATAAGACCAACACCAACTGAAAGATACAGAACAGTCCCCTCACCCCAATGTCCCCAGCCACCACCAACTGTCAATAGTTATAGATGCTGCTCTTCCTTGAGGCACTTCCAACCACAGGAACCACTGAGCACCTCTCTGCTAGCACAGTTTGGTCTTTGAGAGACTATCATACAGATACTTGATGGGCTTCCTCTTCATAAGGAATCCAGATGAATCCAGAGGGTACCAACACCAGCACTTATTCTAGTTTGTGACTCAACAGCACTCAATCAGAAAGAAGACAGCAGTTAACCCAATGATCCCACAAAGGATACAGGAGGCATTTTTCTGCTTGTTGCAATTAAGAAGGGAACTATAGTAAATTTTTTAAAATTAAGTATTTGATGTATGAGTACTATATTTGCATCTTGTCTCCCCTCCCCAGGTCCTTCTCAAATTCATGGCTTATCCTTTATTATAATTACATATATACTTAGACATAAATTCATAAATGCAACCTGCTGATCCCCCTTAGAGTTCCTTATTATGTTCGCATGTTTGAGGCTGCCAACTTGGTCCTGGATAAACTATAAGGCAGTAGGGGGATTGTGCCTGGAGAAGACTGATTCTCCCTCTCTTAGAAGCCATTAACTGCCTGTAGCTTATCTTATAGTAGTTGGGATCTTGAGAGATTCTGCCATCCAAACTGGCTTTTGTTTTGTCTTGTTTTTTTTTTTAAAGATTTATTTATTTATTATGTATACAACATTCTGCCTCTATGTATGCCCGCATGCCAGAAGAGGGTGCCAGATCTCATTACAGATGGTTGTGAGCCACCATGTGGTTGCTGGGAATCGAACTCAGGACCTCTGGAAGAGCAGCCAGTGCTCTTAACCACTGAGCCATCTCTCCAGCCCTTGTCTTGTTTTGTTATGGGTGGGGATTGCTGTTGTTTTTTAATTCTTCTTTCATATAATAAATACATCCAACCATAGTTTCCCCTCCCTTCACTCCTCCCAACACCCTAAACCATTCTCCCCACTTCAGAAAAGAACAAGCCTCCCAGGGATATCAACAAAACACAGCATAACAAGATACATTAAGACTAGGTAAAAACCCTCATATCAGGGCTGGGTGGCGCAACCCAATTGGAGGAAAAGGATCACAAGAGGAGGCGAAAGAGTCAAAAACACCACCATTCCCACTGTTAGAGGAGTCCCACAAAACCCCAAGCTAACAACCATAACATATATGTAGAGGACTTAGTCCAGACCCCTGTGGCTGCCATGCTCTCTGTGATTCTCTTTGGGCCCTAGTTAGTTGAATCTGTGGGCTGTGTTCTCCTTCTGTCTTTGAGCCCTCCAGCTCCTATAATACTTCCTCCTGTTCTTTCGTAGGGTTCCCCAAACTCCAAGGGGAAGAAACCAATGGAGATCTATAATTAGGGCTCTCGCTGCCTAATGTATGGCTGTGGGTCTCTGCATCTGCTCACATCAGCTGCCAGAGGAAGTCTCTCTAATGACGACTGGACATGTTTTCAACTGGTGTTGAGGTCATGCAGTTCTTGTTTAGACAGCACATTGTTGAGATTTCATGAGTGCCGCTTCCCTGTATCTAGAGGATACTACTATAAAACAAATTTTCTGAGTCCTCTTTTATGATGTTCCCTGGGCCTTAGTTGTAAGGTTGTGTTCTAAGTATTAATTGGTACTGGAAAGCCCATGGTCATTTGTTTTCTGCATTTTGATCTATTGTAGCTTTCTGTAACCATCTCCATCTGCTGCAAAAAGAAACTTTTTTGTAAGGGGTGAGATCTACACTTATCTGTGGGTACAAGGATAAGTATTTAGAATGAAGTTAGCAATTATGCTGGTTTAGAAACACAGCAAAAGTAAGATCTACTTTAGAGGCAATGGCCTCATCAGCCACAAGTAGTGAGCTAGGTATAAAGTACCAGGCCTACCCTCCTACTGAGCTGGCCTTGGACCAATTAGGTGACTGTTTGGTTACCTGCAGGATATAGTGCCACTATTGCATCTTTAGAGCTATTTGTCTATTCTGGTTGTTGCTGTAACTGGAAAGGATTTCAGATGTGGAGGGTTACTGATTGCACCTTCAGATATGACAGCTAGGCATCAGGGAAGGAGCTTCTTCCCTTCGGTTTCTATGGGGCTAGGGAAGTTCCATATACTGTTTTGAGAATCTCATAGGCTCCTCTAAAATTACCCTAAAGTGGGTTTTCCATACCTGGTACTGGAGTTTTTCTTGGATAATCTATGGCTTTTAGAGGGAGCATTATCACTTGAAGTTGTATAACTTCATTTAAGCGAGATACACACACACCACACAATCTCAAGTAAACATAAACATTATTCTCTATGGCTTTTTCTAATATTCTTAAGTATTATTTATCTCTCCTCCCTCCCCACTGCCCAGTTTCTGTCTCTCCCAGCCTCATTTTTTTTCTAACTCCTCCTCATGGCTCTTGAACCTTAACATTCCCCTCCCTAAAGCTGCACCGCAACTCTATGGTCCCATTTTATTTTCCTGGTACTTGCAATTACTACATATTATATGCTCACATCTGAAGATTTGGAACTAAAACCCATAAATAAAAAAGAATATTTATTATTTATGTGCCTTTCTTTTGTGTGACATAAATTTTCATTCCCTACACCCCAAAGTGAAATATGACCACATGACAAGGAGAAGCTTACCTTCTTACCAGCGCATACCCAAGTGAGGCGATATGAGAGTAGATACTCCACAGCGTCCCCCACACTTCACTGCAGCAAGACTGCAGCTTCACTAATCTAACAGCTTAGGTTAGGAGTCCTTGATAGTGATGCTTTTAAGAAAATACCTGACAAGCACTTATTTCCATTGGGATTTCTTCTGTGGATGGCGCCGTTCAAGTATTTCAAATTGTGTTATTCTCCTGCTATTTTGAAGGTTCTTTTTATATTCTGGATAAATGTCACCAAACCTGTGGCTTGCTTTGTATTCCCCAAATCAGAACAGTCACAGAGAAAGAGCTGTCACTGTGATAAAGTCTACCTTTTGTCCTTTAATAGACCGTGCTTTGTGTTTCATGTCCAGAATCTCTTTGCTTATCTGCAGGTTACAAAAAATGTTCTCCTACATTTCATTCTACAGTTGTTAGAGTCTTTACATTTCATGTTTGATCTCTATTGGTTTGACTGTTGTATACATGGGAAGTTGGAATCAAAGACTCTTTCTTTTCTTTTTCCATATGGATATTCATCATAATTAAACACTGCTTCCTGCCTTGAATGGATATTTGAACCTATATCAAAAATTAGTTGGCTGCATCCGTATTTCTATTTCTAGAAATACTCACTATTCTGTTTCTAGTAGCTGATGTGTGTTTTTTCATCACTCCACACTGCCTTGGTGTAACTACTTCAAAAAGCCATAAGTGTGGAATGTTATTTATCCAACTTTATTCATTCTCAACTGTATTAGAAAACTCTACTTCCTTTGTATTTCTTCTATAAAAAAAAACATCCTACTGACACTTGTAATTTCTTTAAATCTACCCATGAATTTGAAAACTGACATCTTTCCTACTTTGATCTTCTAGTTCATGAATACTATATATAATGCTTCAGTTCATGTAGGTCTTCCTTAATTTCTTCTGATTATTAGGTTTTAAAATATTTATGCTGCACAATATTTGTGAGGTTTTTTCCCCTAGATATTTAATCGTTCTTGGAAAAACTATGAAAAGAAAAATCTTCAATTCCTATTTGTGTATTGCTGCCATATACAAATAGGATCATTCTGCAGGTTGATATTTTATTCTTCCTAAACCCAGATTTCTAAGAATTTTATTTTAGAAATCATGGAATTACCTACAGATATTCATATGGTCACTAGACATTTTTACTTTTCCAATTGCACAAGGGTCTAGCCTGACACACTGATCTGGATGTTTGGGGAAAGGGAAACTGAGGCAGTTACTAGCCTCAGGTACCAGGCCTGACTAGAAGGTGACTCTTTAGTTTCAGATATAGTGGTCAATTCACAGCCAGCCACACTCACCTTCCAGCTCTCTCACTCAGATATTGTGGTCAGTCCACAGCCAGCCACACTCACCTTCCAGCTCTCCCATTCATTCTTTTCCCTTTGAGCTTGAGCATGTTCCTATACAAGCTTGAACAAACAATGACCAGTTCGATATTCAAGTGGTATACATTTTCACAAGAAAAACCCAGAGAAATCAAGGAGAAACTTTTTACATGTTCCATCTCAAAGAATGCACCCAATTTACTAAAATCTATTCAGCATTACCAATTTAGCGGCAATTCTTACTAAGAATTCAATCTACGTAACATAAAATGTCTATGTGAAATAAAAGAAGTAACATTAAAGTGAAGTCAATCATTTATGGTATTTCGTAGAAAAGATTTAACACAATCCTTAAGGCTATCTGATGAAATGAGTAAGTCAGCTTTGCCCAAACCCATGCTCCGTGAGAATGATGTGCAGAAGGTAATCAAGCTGAGCAGGTACTTTGCAGTTCTCCTAAACTGACTACATAGCTATGATCATTCCAGAGCACCAAAGGATAATTAATTCAGAACAATGGGAGCTTCAGGGCATTCACTCAGGTGTAAATTTACTTCTCTCAGAAAATGCACACTGAGAAAGGCAGGAATGCAAGGGCAGCACTCAAAGATCAAGACAAACTATGGAATAAAAACACACCCTTGGCATCTGGAAATCCAGCCAGAAAAATGTTTTCATCTAAAACTCCAATGGACTGATAAAAATAAGTGCTGCAGAAATAAATAATAGGAGGAAATATGGATAGAAAAGGCAATGATGAGTGAGCAAAAGAGAAACAAATGAAGATAGTAGCCATGGAATTCTACAGATATATGGCTGAGAATAGAATCAGTCATCCTGATTGAGGCAACCCAGACCAGAAAGACAAATGTTACATGCTTTGTCCTGTATGTGAATGCTAGCTTTGCACTTGAGACATGGGTGCTTCATTTAGAATTCTCACAGAGATTAAATAACTAGTGAAGTATATTTGTAGATTTCATAAATTCATTTTACATTTCCCAATGTAACATTTGCATCATCCATTTACCTGTTGATGGGTAGCTAGGCTGTTTCTATTGATTGGTTACTATGGAGAAAGCAGCAATGAACATAGAGAAGAAAGTATTTATACAGTATGATATAAAGTCCTTGGAGCACAGCTGGATCTAGAAGTAGATCTAGTTCAGCTTTGTGAGGAAGCTCCATACTGACTTCCAGGGTGGCCGCACCAGTCTGCACTCCCAACAGCAGTGAGTAAGCACTCCCCTTTCCCCACAGCTTCACCAGTATCTAATGCCATTTGGGGTTTGGTTTTATGTTTGGTTTTGTTTGTTTTTAATGTGACTGGAATAAGATGAAATCTCAAAGTACTTTTAATTGCATTTCCCTAACAGCTAAGGATGTTAAGCACTTTTTTTCGAGTGTTTTTCAGCTGTTTGTGTTTTATCTTTTGAGAACTCTAGTTCCATGTTTCTTATTTGTAACTGGGTTCTTTGTTTCCTTGATGTTAGATTGTTTGAGTGATCTGTATATTCTAGATACCAGCCTTCTGTCAAATGTTGTATTAGCCAGTGTTCTCTAACAAAACAAAACTGACAATATGAATACATACACATACAGAACAAAATAAAAATGAATATGCATGGTATTTATTAGAATGGCTCACAGGCTGCAGTCCAACTATTACAACAGTAGCTTTCTCCCACTGGAAGGCCCAAGAACCCAGAAGTTGCTCAGTCCATAAGGCTGGGTGTCTCTGCAGCTCTTCAATACACACCATAATTCAGAAGAAGTAGGCTCTAATTCCAGTGAGGGGATGAACTTTCCAGGGAGAGTTAAAATAAGCACATGATTCCTTCTTCTGTGCCCTTTATATAGGCTGCAACCAGAAGGTGTAACCCAGATTTAAGGTGAATCTTCTCACCTCAAATGACCCAATCAACAAAAGAAAAATCCCTCACAGAAATACCCAGCTGGTTGAGTATCAGTTAATTGCAGATGTAATCAAGTTGACAACTAGGAATAGCCATCACAGATGTACAATTAAAAAAGAATTTTACCCCAAATTTATAAGCTAATTTTTCACTCAAATGATGGTGCCCTTTACTGTACAGAAGTAGTTTGGTTTAACAAGGTACCATTAAAATACTATTGAGTTCAATACCTGAGCTACCCCAGGGTCATGTTCAGAAAGTGTTTTACTGTACCAATTAGTTCAAGCTTGCCTTATGCTTTCTTCTCTTACAGAATAAGGGTATCAGGTCCTAAATTGACTTGTAGTTGAATTTTGAACAGGATGAGAAATATGGGCCTAGTTTCATTCTTCTACATGAAACTACCCAGTTTGACAAGACTTTGACATTATTCATTGAAGATGCTGTGATATTTTCTCCAGTGTGTATTCTGTCAAAAACCAGATGTTTTTACAGATGTAGATACATGTGTAGGTCTTCAATTCTATTCCACTGATGAATGAATGTGTCTATTCGTATGTCAGTATTATATTCACTAAATGGGATTATCTCAAATCCCTGCCCTAAGGCTCAAGGATCTGTGCAGACTAGGAGGCCATAAGATTGTAAGAAGGAGAAGTGGTAGATCATCTCAAAATAATAGCATTTTCCAAACACAACAGAAAAGATGTAGAAATTATGGGAACATGTACAAGAACTATACAAGGTCAATCCAAACACATAGAAACAAGAAGGATGGCAAGTGGCCATGACATGTTACCCCAAGATGAAGAACTATAGGTATTTGATTGCTATTTGGAGAGCAAAAGGCAGCTTTTTTTTTTTTTCATTAATTGACACCTACCATATCAATCACACTCCAGGGCAGGTCTCACACCTAGGAGTAGTCACCGAAAACAAACTGGATTTGAAGTTTCGTTTTATTTTTAATAGAAAGAGTATATGAAATTGGGTGGGTAGGCAGGTGCTGCGGATCTGGGAGGAGGCAGAGAAGAAGAATAAACATAATCTAACTACACTGTATGAAATTGTCAAAGAATAAATAAGAACATTATTTTAAAAAGGAAAAGGACCACGTTGCCATCTGCCTCTTTAGTATCAAATGTAAATGGCCATAGTGATTGATACCTTTTTCTGGTGTTTTGACCTCTATTTCAATATAAGTAACATAAAATATGGTTTTCATACTGTCTTAGAGACCACAAAACCTTCCTAAACATCCATTAAGCCCTAAATTTCTAAACAATAAGGCACACCACCCATAACACCAACCTCTATTTCTTATGAACCTTTTTTCTGAAAGCCAGGGCACCAAACACATGAGTGAGCTAGGACAAGTTCACTGAAATGAAGACCCTTTGGACTTCAGTTTCATTGTGTACATGGAAAATTTAAATTTCTATAACTTTTTCTGCTTCCAAAAGTTTATGACTATATGTATCTTTGAAAGTAAATTTTAATTATCCAAGAATAGATTCATATTAGAGATGTGTGGGCACTTGGTATATGGCCATGATGCTATAAATAATAAAGGGACTTATTAAATATTTTGTAGAATCTATCCCTAATTAAAAGAAAATTTTTCACCTCTAATCAAAATGCCTCAGACCACTCTCATTAATTTGCAAAATATCTTAAACAATATAACCCATTAATAAATTGCTTAAATCAAACTGCTAACTATGTGAAATATATTATTCTGATACCACCTAAACACTTGTCAAGGAAACATACCAAAGAATAAAAAATTCTACATATTTACAATAGAAATCCATTAATCCAAGCAGTTATTACTCACTTATTATACAAAATGAGGAAATATTTAATAAAATATGGCTATTAAAAGTCAGAAATTCAAAAGGAAAGAAAGATTAGAAATATAGAATATGAGGAGGGACAAAGACAACAAAATAAAACTTTTAAAAAAAAGAAAGTACAGAAAAGAGAACAGAAACAGTAGATGTGAAAGGCAATTGATTACAGAGAAAGCCAAACAATGGGATTAAAAAAAAACTAGACAACACAGTCTGATTCTGCTGCAAATAAGCATTTGTGAAGTGCATGAGACTTCTGCATGTATGAATACAGGAGCAGCTGTACTGTGTAGGGAAGGTAACAATACAGTGGTCAAATTAATGAAAGACCAAACATAGAAATATATATATTATTGTCTTTTCTCCATCATCCTTGAATGTAATGTTAACAGAGTCCTAAATACATTAATTATATTCCTAAAAGAATAGTTATGCAAAATAGCATGAGTAAATTTGAATAATTAAGCTTTTGAAAAATAAATGAAGAGCGAAATATATAACTGGAAGTCCATTCTTCACACAGACCCTCACTGTGCTACCACGGCCACGGCTGGACACTCCAGGAGCTAATGAGCTTGACCCTGCAGCATGGGAGCCCCCAGCCCCAATTCCCTCATGTACACTTGCTACAGACAGGCATGTCCTCTCCCAGGAGCTGGCAGCAGCGCGCCGCTCTACAGCACTGTCTTTCACTTGTCCTTCCTCTTTCCTCTGCAAGTGAGAATTAAAGTAGAAAAGTAAAAATAAAGGGAATACCCAAAAGCAGAAATACGAATAAGAAAGACAGAAAAGAACTGTCACAATCTTCCACTCTGGAAGGGACATCAACACCTGTTCTGAAAAATGAGCGCATGAGGCACTGAAAAGATAATCAGTAATCCACATTTTGAAGTAAGAGCAACATGCAATGGTGGCACTAGAACTCTCATCAATAACTCATTATCAAAGAGGGTGCCACTAGCTAGCAAGGAATTCATTATGAATACCACCACCTCCTAGGCCCAGTTCGGCCACCTTCTATTGTAGGAAAAAATGTTATACCTTCTGGACATTTGTGGCAATTTTGAGGAATGTAACTCCAAGTCCAATACACATAAACAGCAATATTATCATAGACAACGCAACAGAACCAAAGTTATTTACCAGTTATCTAAGAAATTAGACAGCAAGGCCCTCCAGAACAGCGATTTAGAGGTAGGTCTCGTTTCCTACCATGCACAGTGTCTGGTGACTACTGATCACTCTGCACATTAGCTGATGAAGTGGGTAACATACAATCAGTTTCACTGGGGTGTCTTCCAGTCACGTGTCCTAAATAATTAAGTCCATTCTTGCATCCCTGCATATAAATTTTACAAATGTGTGTGTGTGTGTGTGTGTGTGTGTGTGTGTGTGTGTGTGTGTGTGTGTGTGTGTGTGTGTGTGAAAATAAAAGAGAAAAAGAATAGATGAAAAATACCATCACAGGCAGATCTACACATAAAAGGTATTCTACAGGGTTAAAACAAGCAAGAAAAGAATTCCACATAAACTCATATTATATCATGACTAATACTTTAGGTTAACCTTTTAAAGTCACAAAAATATACATTACAAATAACTAAATCATATATGTTGTTTTAAAACTCAAACCAGGAATTCTTACAAATGACCTTATTGTAAAACCAACTTTCTCAGAGGACTTATAGGAAAACCATGCATTCCTCAGAGACTATTTCATCAGATAAAGTAAATGAGGTCTTAACTACATGCACTATTGCCATTTTTAAAAGCCAAATAAAACATTGTGCTTTGTCAGGGTTAGAAAAAAAATAAACCAACTGAGACTACCATGCTGATCCTGTAGTAAAATGAAAGCAAAATGGTTTTAAAAGTAAATATGGGGTATGTATTATTCTAGTGTTGGAGAAAGCTGACAGGCCTGCCAAACATTACATGTGTATCCAATTACTCATAATTTTGGTTGGGCTACACAAACTGGGTCCCACCGCCCCCTCTTCTGACCAAACTGGAGAAGAAGTTTTCTTGAAGCAACAGGACCATCTACAGAAGGCCCTTGATATATCCAACCACATTTACTGATTCCTTGTACACAGAACCCAGTTCCATGGACCACAATGCAAATAGAGGCTTGAAAGGAGATGGCATGAAGGGTCAGGACACTGGGTAACAATTGTAAAAAAAAAAAACAATTCATATGATTTAGAAGTTCTATCCTAAATATCCCCTGAAATTACAATTTTTGTATAGGCTCATCTCATTGTGTATATAGTCTAGGCAGGCCTGGGATTTGTAATTCTCCTACCTCAGCTTCCCAAGTGCTCGATTCACAGATAGGTGCTACCACACACAATACTGCCAAACTCTCTCCAATCCCTCCCCTACCATTGTCTTATGAAAAACCCCAGCACACTGATTTCCTCACCATACTACACACAAGGTGAAGTCATCCAGTCAAGGCTACTGTTCAAAGATTTGGTTTCATTTTTAATTCTCCTTTGATTGCCATCTACAAGATAAATTAAAATACTGTCTCCATACAACATTCCAAAGAAGCCCTCTCCCACATGCCAACAATCCGCCATGACCCTGGGGTGACTTTCTCATTTCTACACTGTTGCACTGCACAGTATTCTATTACAGCACTGCTTTATGTTTGTGTCTTTCCTTTTGCTATGGAATTCTCATGGGAGACACAAATGAACTCCTGCTATCCATAATCAATAAGAAATTATCAATCACATTTGAACAAAGCTAATAAACAATACAAAAGAAATAAGTGTCCTGATGCAAACTCTTATATTTTCTTAACAAACAAGCATAGAATCCTTTTACATACAAAGGTAAGCTGATATTTTCTTAAGATTTATTTTATTTTATGTATATGAATGTCTGTCTGCATTTATTTACATCATATATGTGTTTAGTGCCAGTGATGAGCAGAAAAAGGTATGAGATACCCTGGTGCAACAGACAATTTTCAACAGCCACATGCCTGCTGAGAACTGAACCTTGATTCTCTGCAAGAACAGTAAATGCTCTTAATCGCTGAGTCATCTCTTCAGCCCCCAGTCCGTTAATACTTCAAATCAAAAGTTAATAAACTCTCTAAATTGTAAAAGCATCTTTAAGCTGTTATACTGATGTTTGTCCACACCATACAATCTGTGAAATGACTTGAATAAACTGTCAATCATTCTATTCAACTTACTTTAAACTCATAACTATAATGGTGGGCATAACTTTCAGTATTTTTACTTTTGAGTTTTCTTAAATCTAAATTCAAAGTGATTCTCCCACCTTCAAACTAGACAGTTTTGTTCATCAGAAATAAGCAAAGTATATTGTTTTACTTAGGGCAAGAGAACAATGTAACAAACTAGGGTTTAAAATGATTTTTAAAATCAGACATTTATATATGCCAGAGATAAATACATATATATGCATGTAAATATAAATAGGTATACAAGTTCATTACAAAGTTTATATAAAATAGTGGTTGAATAAAGAAAAATTTACAAAATTTAAATTAAGCCTATCCTAACATTGTCTAGCATTTGTTAACTGAGAGCCTCAAGTTAAGAACCTTTATTGAACCAGCATTTGAAAGTTCTGAAGTTTAGGGATAAATACATAAATACAGGTATGGATCAATAGTGCCATCCACTGTTCCAATAAAAATCTTTCCCAAATACAGTTTTATAAGTCATAAAAATTCCACTGTATTGAAATTTTGCTTGTGCAATATTTAAGTGAAAATAATATATTTGGAGAATCCAGTGAAGACATGGAAAGAGCTACGAATTTCAAAACAAACAACTTTTGTTTGAAAGAGTAAAAGTGTTACAAGTACAAGATAGCTTTAAATACTTCAGCTTCCCGGTATTTAATTGTTTACGATGTTTTATTTTTGTTTTCAACAACAACAACAAAAAGCCATCTATAGGAAGTGAAGTAAAAAGCACACTGTTCAGACTGGGCTAGCCATGGTTTCTGTATTTCACCTTGTGATGCCAAAGTGTTCAGCAGATCCCAGTGGACTGAGTACTGGAGGACACGCACTAAAAGATCCCAGTGGACTGAATACTGGAGGACATGCGCTAAAAGATCCCAGTGGACTGAGTACTGGAGGACACGCACTAAAAGATCCCAGTGGACTGAGTACTGGAGGACACACGCTAAAAGATCCCAGTGGACTGAGTACTGGAGGACACGCGCTAAAAGATCCCAGTGGACTGAGTACTGGAGGACACGCACTAAAAGGTTCAGGAACAAAAGTGCAATTATTTGGTTATTTACCAGGCATTCACTTACAACTAAACACTCATTTTCCAGGCATGGCGGTACATACTTGAAAACCACAACACCAGGGAGGAAGAAGCAGGAGGATCACCACTTTGAGTATATCCTGATTCAAAAAACTGACAAAAACCTCAATCACCACAATAAAAGACGAAGAACTGATTACAGAGGATTAAGTCTGGCCCTTAGATGTGAGCCCCTGAAGTGTTTGTGACCAAATGGTAAAAAGGATGAAGCCTCCAGGAGGGGAAAGGGTCACAGGAAATTTTCATACAGTATGTTTCAATAGCCCAAAAGATCTGCAGGAAAATCTCATCAATATATCACTGATAAACATGGTAGACATCACAGAACCTGTCAGACCGAGAGGTGAGCTGAGAAATGATTAATTCATCCAAGTCCCCAGATAAAAACAACAGGGTCTGAAACGCCAAACTCCAAGCCCAAACTCATCCCCCTGCAGAACAGGCTGCTGTCACATTACCGGGTACTAACTGCTATGCATGCTTGCACAACATGACTAAGCTCTGCCTTGTCTTGGGAGGGGACCATTTACAGTTACAGCTTTTAGTGGCTACATTTCACAGGCTATCTTAGAATGACAAATTTCCTTCTGAAGAAAACCTGACACAAAGCAAATGAAGACTGGGATGTACTTTAAGCTACCACCCTGAGAGCAATCAAGCTACAGGTCCGCGTTTGACTAAAAAGGCCACTCCTGCAGATATGACTGCACACATACCCTGGAGCTCTGGCCAACACTTGATTCTTTGCCAACTGACAAGTTACATTTTCATTTTTCAGAGTAATAGCAAACTACTGTGATGGTTAATCTTGACTGTGAATTTGACTGAATTCACAGACAGATATGGGATGAGTAAAGCACACTTAGAGTAGGTGCTGTGAGGGTGCCCCCACAGAGAATACACACAGGGGATATTAACACGGGGGAAGATGCCCCCACAGAGAATACACACAGGGGATATTAACACCCGGGAAGATGCACCCTGAATGAAGTTAGGCATCTAAATACAATAGGGACCACAAGGGGATGAGGAGGTGGGGAGGGGCTGACACAGGCGAACTCCATCTCGGCACTTCCTGCCTCCCTCACACCCAACAGTATATCCAGACAACCATGGTTTGAAAGCTCAGAGCCTGTGAACCAAAATAACTTTTTTCCTTTTGAAGTATTTCTGTAAGAGCAGCACAAAAGGCTAGAACAGCTACTAACCACTCCAGCTATTCAGCCACAGAAATGATGTCTCATTGGGGAAATCAAGGTCAGTGTGTTGGCTGAAATACTTTCTAAACAAGAGATAAAAATTACAACACAAGCCTACACAGTTCTTCTGCGAGCATCTGTAGTACCACCCATGGATTTATCTCCGATCTTTGTAAACTACACACTGTGTAAAAGAGAGTGAGGATGAATTATCGCAGTTAAACTGCAGGAAACTCCCTCAACAAGTTTCAAAAATGCCAGCTCTCAAGTTCTCTATTTCTCACAGGCCAGCAGTAAACAGCTGATGCTTAGATACTGGTCCACAGAACCCACACTAAAAGGCATTGGCCAAGTAAATGATCAAGCCTTGGTCCCTGAACTGGTCTTATTGAAGGACACACTGTCCTATAGTCTCAACTAGATCAAGTGAACCTTCCCTGCGAGGTTTGATTCAGTCACACCAAATGAGACAAAGGCAGGGCCTCACCACACAGACAAGAACACCCAGACAGTGCCAGTCTGCAAAGAATCTCACTGCATCCTGCTCTGGGACATAGCTGAACTGAGAGAAGAGAAAGAGGAGAAGAGGACGGGGGGTTAAAAAACAGGGAGAAGAGAAAGAAACACAGAATGAAAGGAGGGAATGAGGGAAGAGGGGAGAGTTAGGAGGGAAGGAGGCAGAATGAAATGAAAAAATTAGTTCAGGTCAAATTTCAAAAATGAGTGCTCTATAATTAATCTATATATAAATCTGAAAAGAAGAGGTTATGAATTTGAGAGGAGGTTGGGGTAGAGGAGGAGCTGCAGAAGCAACAAGAGAGGTGGGAAGAATGTAAATACAGTACTAGTATATAAATATTTTAAAGAGTCAATATTTCACCATGTTACTTACATTGCTGAGTAACTGAAATTCCTGAGCCCTTTTGTCAATTATTTGGTCTTGAGTCATTCATTACCTCTTTAGACAAAGATATCAAGATCGTCAAAGAGTTATTCTCAGAGCATAGGACATAGGCTACAAAACTTAAAAGATTCAGAGTAGGGCCTGACTCATACAATCTGAATATCTGAACAACAGTCTAGCATGAACTAAATAAAAATAAATGAGTATCTTTGGTTCTTGATAGCATACTAGATATAAAGTATTCATTTGAATATACTAAAATATACAGTTGTCTTGCATTGCTCTCTATTTCTATGCTATGATAAAACATTCAAAGGAAACTTAAAGTTAAAAGTGTTTATCTGGCTCATCCTTCTAAGTCATAGCTCCCCATCTATGGAAGCCTACACAAGGAATTCAACGCAGGAACTCAAGGAAGGAATCTGGAGGCAGAAACTGATGGAGCCCTGTTTACAGGTTTGCTTCCCATAGATAGCTCAGCTGGCCTTCTTACACAACCTCGGACCGCCTGCATACAAGTGGTACTGCCCACATGGACTGGGTCTTGCCATTTCAACCAATAATCAAGAACATGCCCCCAAGGCTTGCCTATAGGCCAATGCAATGAAGGCATTTTCTTAATTGAGGTCTCCTCTTCCCAGATGATTCTAGCTTGTGTCAAACTGACAAAGATCTAACCAACACATAGTCATTTCCAAGGTTTGTAAAATGAATAACCTAATAAAAGTGCACATATGACACTGCTGTGAAAAGCCTCTGGAATGTCAGTTTAAAGATGTTTTGAAGCACAGTCTCTTTGTGCAGACCCGGCTGGCCTCAAACCCACTGTTCCTGCCTCAGCCCCACAAGTGTTATAATTACAGGCATGGTGAAACACTGTAGATAGAACTTCGCCCCCTAGTTATATTATGGGAGTTTTTGAGATAAATCCTGGTGGACTTGAATCTCCTGGCTGCCCTTAATCTCACAACAATTCTCCTGCCTATTGATCAAATTAGAATTAGCTGCCATCACACTTGACTACAATATTTTTAATTAAACTCAAAAAAATGCTCTTTTTTATAGAATGTAATTTTCCAAAAGTCACAATTAACACTGACATAAAGACACAGCGCAGGAGCTTTGTATTTTACAGTGCTTATGAACGGGCACATATTTAAGGAGAGAGGCCAAAGAGATGTGGCCGTTCTACTACTCCTTGCTGCTTCTGCCTGTGGCAGAGAGGGACAGTAAGAGGACATATGAGAGTCTAAAGGCCCTCAGAGTCAGAGACCTAAGGAGGCATTGTGGGTGCCATCAGCACAAGGAGTCAGCTGAAGCATTTTTTCCAAATACAGAATCTTTGTAACCTCTGCTTAAAGCTATATATATAAAAAAAATCAACATTTCTGTTTTATAGGTGACTTTTGAGAAGTTTATCTCTATACTCTACAATCTGAAAATGTCATAAGCCCAAATTACATTTTCAAATGCACTGTGACCATATCCATCTAATAATGTTCATGTTTTAAACAGACTCAAAGATAACAAAAGAGCACTAATAGTAACCATTTCTCTCAAACTTGTTTCAGTTCTATGGCACAAGCTCACAGCCGCTGTCTTTTATCATTCTGTGTTTATAGAGAGGCTATATATCAAGGACTATAAAGGAGCCTGATGTGGGGCAGACATCTCAGAAAGTTAAACCATCTGGGTTAGAATGTGTTTCTGAAGCTTAGCTACATACAGAGGGAGAAATGGAGAATAACCAATACATTTAAAAAAATGATGATAAATCCAATTATGTAATTTAAAGAAAATTTAATTCTCCTCAAAGTCAACTGCCATCTTTCTTGTCCCTGACTTACAGAAAATAACAAGAGACAAGATAAGCAATAAAGGAAAAAGTACCAGGGACCAGTCAGGGTCAGGAGCTGTTTCTGAGATGTGTTTAAGTGAGGGACGGATTGGAGCCTTCACCCTAGGATAACCTGACAGCAATGAAACCACACTAACACAACGGACGGTAGCAGTGGAATCAACTCTCAGCTTTGGAAGATGAAGACTGCCAAAAGCGATGGCTTTAACACTCAAAGAAATCAACAAGTAGATTACAAACTGCCTTCATTTCCCAATGTCCAACTTCTTACTTTATGTCCCTTGCACCACCCCCTACTATCCTTTCCTCTATTCTCCACTCCCACTGCTAGGAAAAGCAAAGGTCCCTCCAGGGAACCCTAACAAAATACTGTGGTAGAATTGGGAGAACTTTCGTCATAGGGACATGACAAATGACTATTCCCTCCTTGTAGGACACCAACAACCAAAGAACAACGCGGGGAACCATGAGTTTCAGGCTTACTTATAGATCATGACAGAGAGTTCACTTATAGGCACAAGTATAGCATCCAAGCAGCCACACCACCAAAAGTCTCAACTCAGCATGGACAGCAACTTCTCTACAGCCGCGCAGATACTGTTCTCCCTTCCAGTTAGCCTTCTCCTATATACTTAGCACTGGGAAGGAGAGAGAGACCAGAATCACAGATGGTATGACTCCCATCCCGTTTCTGTGAGAGAATGTCACAGGTTACCAGTTCAATCTCAAGGGTCCCTTGCAAGCACTCACAGATGCTCTGATGTAAATGGTGGCTATTATTCTTGTAGGATCATGCTTGCAACAGGTGGAGTATCTGGTAAGATGCTCCTGAGAACAAAGCATATGCGTGCGCGCGCGCGCGCACACACACACACACACGTGTCTTGTAAGAAACTCTAATGAAATGTATGGGGTCTTACATACACACAAAAAAAAGACATAAAGTATCGGGGGGCTAGTTGGGAAAAGAAAAGGGAATAATGAGGGCAGTAGGAGACGAAGAAGAGGTTAACAGTAGTGAAATGTATACATATATTAAAATACATATAATTAATATATATTAATAAAAAAGAGAGATTGCAGTTACTTATAATAACTCAACGAGAAGGACTGAACTTGCTTTTGCTGATCAGAGTCATTAAAGAAACTGATAGGGTCAAAGTCCTATCTGATCAAAGACCTCAGCATAAAGCTAATCACACTGAACCTCATAAAAGACAAAGTGGGAAGTGCACTTGAATACATTGGCACAGGAGACCACTTCCTAAATATAATCCAGTAGCACAGACACTGAGAGAAACAATTAATAAATGGGACCTCCTGAAACTGAAAAGCTTCTGTAAAGCAAAGGACATGGTCAACAAGATAAAACAGCTTACAGAATGGGAAAAGATCTTCACCAATCCCACATCAGACAAAATATATTAAGAACTCAAGAAATTATACATCTAAATAACCAATTAAAAAATAGGGTACAGAACTAAACAGAGATTTCTGAGCAAAAGGATCTCAAATGGCCGAAAGACACTTAAGGAAATGTTCAACATCCTTAGCCATCTGGGAAATATAAATCTAAAAACTCTGAGATACCATCTTATACCTGTCAAAATGGCTAAGATCAAAAACACTAGTGATAACTTATGCTGGAGATGATGTAGAAATTGGCCTTGCCCTGTAGTCAGACTGAAGAATATCTTAAATATCACCATAGAACCTTCATCCCAGCAACAGATGGAAACAGAAACAGAGACCCGTATTGGAGTACTGAACTGAGCTCCCAAAGTCCAGTTGAAGACCGGAAGAAATGAGAATATGAGCAAAGAGGTCAAGACCATGATGGGTGCATCCACTGAAACAGTCTACCTGAGCTAATGGGAGCTCACCAACTCCAGCTGGAGTGGGAAGGAACAAGCAAAGGATTAAGCTAGTCACTTTGAATGTGGGTGACAGTTGTATGGCTGGGCCAGACTGAGGGGCCACTGGTAGTGGCACCAGGATTTATCCCCACTGTTTCTACTGACGTTTTGGGAACCTATTCTCTTTGGAGGGATACCTTGCTCAGCCTAGATGTAGTAGGAAAGGCCTTGCACCTTCCCCAAAGCGATGTGCCTTACCCTCTCTGAAGAGCACATGGGGTGGAACGGGGGTGTATGTAGAGGGAATAGGAGGAGGGGAGGGAATTGAAACTTGGATTGGTATGTATAATGAAAAAAGATAGTTTGTTTTCTTTTTTTAAAAAAATAAATAAATAAGAAGCTGATAGGAAAAACAACCAAGGCTTCATAGCTGCTGTCCTCCTTGACTCCAGTTTCCAGAAAACACAAAAGTGTCCTCCCCTCCAAGGCTGACTGCGAGTGCTTATGCTGCCATCCGCAGCTGCCACGCCACTGTGCTCAGTCCTTGCTTCTCTGCTTCTAAACAAGCTCAGATTCAAGGAAAGAAGGAGGAAGGAAGGAAGGAAGGAAGGAAGGAAGGAAGGAAGGAAGGAAGGAAGGAAGGAAGGAAGGAAGGAAAAGAGAAAAGGACAGGGAGAGAAAGACTACCTCTTACTTCACAGCTGAGTACTCTCATAGCAAAACTTACTGGTTTCTAACCACACTCTCATCTTCACAGAATACAGAAATGGTTCATTTATGATCCATGCATGGCAGGAAAGCACTCCACCCACTGAGTTATACCCACAGATCCCAACCTCTCTCTTGTTGAGGAAGATTCTCACTATGTAACCCTGCTTGGCTAGAACCCATGGCAATCACCACATGACAGCCTCCTGGAAACTGAGATTACCGGTTGCTCCCGCAGCCGGCTGGCCAACCTTCCTTTGGAGCACCAGGCCTGAGTCTCTCCATCTTCCCACACCAATCTACATTACAAACTGCTGCCAGGAAAGTCATCGCGGTGCCTGTCTCACAGCTGCTCAAGATATCAGCACCTCTCCCCAGCTTTAGGAAGGGAGGTGACTTGCATTTCTCACCCTGAGCAATCAGATTCTTAACACACAAGATCATCTGCTTCCAGCATATGCTGGAATCTCCAGATAACTGTACAGATTTACACAAGACATAGACAACATGACTCCAGCCCTTGCAACGCCAGCCTTCCTTTCTTCCTATCACTTACTCTTCATACTTCCTGTTCTGAGAAGGTATGTCCCTCCAATGGGATGTGCACGCTAATCTCTAGAACACTGCAAGGTGTAACATCTCTGTATGCAGTTGACCAAATTTCATTCTTCCACAACCCTTCTCATTATTCCAGTCCGATAAAGAAATCTCTGCTAACCATATTAGACATGAAACCTTATTTCTCTGATCCCACAAACGTACCTGCAGAGAGTTAAGGGCAAGACTTCACTCCAGTCCTGCCCTAGAGAGAGAACTCTATGAAGCCAACTGACCTCTCTATTTACCTTAGATTTGTTATCTATACAAAAAAAATCTTGTGAGAATCAGATGAAGGAAAGACTGCACACTTCACAAAATTATTTCAACCACATGAGGCATACTATCTTATTACCCTACTAGACAAGAATGGGTCTACCAACAGTTATTTATTCCATACAGAAACTTTGAAACATGGAGGAGAGTCTACAAATAATATCCATATATGGTAAATGGCTGCTAATCTCAAAAACTTCACTTCAAAAAACAAAAATATTAAAAAGCAAAACAAGATAAAATGAAAGCATTCAAAGAAAACTACCCTGCATGGATGAATTAAGTTATTTAATTAAAATCATAATGCAGACTCAGGACATATCCCTATGAACTACTGGCCGGAGAGGACCAAGCATCTCCAACAAAGCATAGTCAACTGCCATTGCCCTCGGTGCCCATCTAGCCACGTGGAAAGATCCTATTACTAAAGACATCATCACACACTTTGGCTGCAAGACATATAGAAATCAAACTCAAACTGAACCACAAGTTCCCTCCTGCTAGCAGGCTTTCATAGTGCCAGGAGCTCTGCAGGTTTCCAAGGTTTTTTGTTTGTTTTTTTTTTTTAAAAAAAAAAAAAGCATCAATTTTCTTACCTAGAGCTGGACTCTACAAACTGCAACACTGAATTGCCAAACAAGATGCTCTTACTCCTGCACCGGTAACATGACTGTTATGGGGTAATTAACTGCACTGACTGGAGCTAAAGGCTGCTCCAAAGGAGGTACTTTCTGTAGGATAAAAGGGACAACTGGAGCAGGAAACCGATCAATCACTGAGCACCCTGACTCTGAACCCAGAGTCAGAGAAAGAAACAACCCCGTATTTGAGACCTAAACTCAGAAATAAAGACACACGTCCTGTCTCTGAAACTAGTGTCAAAGAAACACACTTTGTCCCTAGAATTAGAGCCAGTAAAAGAAATATGCTCTGGTCCTAAGATTAGAGTCAAAAAGCTAAAAAGGACCAGTGAAAGAAATACAGTTTGGCCATTAAGTCAGAGCCATTTCTACCCCTGACCAGCTAAACTAACCAATCCCTGAGCAGGGAAAAACTAACCAATTACGCCCCCCCACTCTCCCCACCCTGTCTCCCTAGAAAAACTCCGCCCCTAAGCAGCCCTATATGAGCCTCTCCACCCCTTTAGTTAAGGCAGCCAGGCTCTTGGACTCCTCCTTCCCAAATAAATCTTTCTCAAGAGTCTTGGGTGACAACCTTCATTAGCCTACAGAAGAACCTGGCTGGGACGTCCCTTAGGGGACTGAGCTGAAAAACCTGAGCTGGGACTGAGCTCCCTAGGGGTCTCAGCGAGGCTGATCAGAGCAGAAGAACCTTGTTAGGACCCTCCTTAAGGGGCCTCTGCAAGGCCAGCACAGGAAAAGTAACAACTTTTTGCCAGAGCCCGAGGAGATTGCCACCTTTCTGCAGGGGGCTTCCTTTAGCAGAGTGTTCACAGAAGAAACATCATGGGCCGGAAAAGAAGCAGATAGCTCTGCTAGGAAACAGAGCAGAACTCAGCTGGAATGGCTATCCAGGAAAAGAACAGTATCTCTATATCTTGCAGGGAGACTATCCCCCACCGCACCCCAGCTTCAGGTATCCTAAGAAAAATTAATACCAGAAAGAACTGGAGTAAAGAATCTCTTGAGCTAAAATTCACATATTTAATATAACAAGCAAAAACAAGGCACTAAAGATAAACTTACCAGAGAAAAGATACAAAATATTAGAGATAAAAGATTCTTTCTATATCTTCATATTCCCATAGTTTATCAAAAAACAACATTATCTGAAATTGTCAACTTATTTCTTTTTTAAAGGCAACTAAAACTTCCGTTTGATATATATTTTTAATTATGTATACGTATCATATGATTATCTATGTATATATGAGTGAAAGTGCCCTCAGGGAATGGAGGTTTAGCTATGTTGGAGCTGGAACATAGGAATTTGTGAGCCACCTCTCATGAGTTCGGGAAGAAAGCTTGAGTTCTCTGCAGGAGCAGTCTGTACTCTGAACAGCTGAGCCACGTTATAAGCCTTGCTTTGATGTTTTCAAGTTTAATTAACATAAAAACTGTACATATTCAAATGGTGACCTAGGAAACCATATCATGAAGCATGCTCCAAAGAGGGCTCTCCTCCTACATTAAATCACAAATACGAAAGGTCTAGCACAGTACTTAATTTGCAACAACAAACTGAAATCTTCGTAAACTTTGATAAAGAAAACAATTATAGGCATAACCATTTAAGCATATTTTAAGCAATTTTTAAAAAAAAAAGCAATTTGCTCCACCAGCAATAAGGATTTAAAAATGAAATCCAAGGAAAGATCTTACAATTTGATACTATGGAATGACACTCATGGGGCCAATTTCATGTGAGAGAAACGATAAGATGGCAAGCAATTCGGCAAAGTGATGACTAGTCACAGCTCCCAAAGTCCCATTGCGATCTGAGATGATATAAACTGATTTAGAATCAAAACTATACTTGCTTACTGACTTGCAAGGGTCAATTCTATATTCTCTAATGAGAGGGACAAGACCATGACAGTTACAGCAATATTCATTGAACTTCAGGATTCATGACAGTCTCACTTCAGAAGAACTAAGTCCATGATCACATATGAGAGAAAATTTAATATAATGCTATTTTTAAAAGCAAAATAAAATTGTAATACAAATTATTTAACAATTTTACAATAATTAATAAGGCAAAATTTCAATGACTTTAAAATAAAACATCCAGGGTTTTATTTTAAAATGAGAGATGGCTCGGTGGTTAAGAGTACTCACTGTTTTTCAGAAGGTCTGGAGTTCAATTCCCAGCACCCACACGGCAGCTCACACTGCCTGCTGCCATCTTCTGGTGTGCAGATGTATATGCAGACAAAGTACCCATATATATAAAATAAGTAAAGAATCACATTTTAAAATACATAATTCAGATAGCTAATGGCCAAACGTGGTTAGTATTTGGAGCAACCTCTACCAGAATCACATACAAGCAATCATAGATGCCAAGTACCCAGCCACTCTTTTACTCTGTTTTAGTTTGAGGAAGAATGGTAAGGGGTTGAGGCTGGCTCTCACTCATACTGGCCTAGAGTTCACTACATGGTGCAGGCTGGTTTTAAACTCCAGACCTTACTGACTCAACCTGGGATTGCTGGCATGAGCCATGAAATTGTTTTACTTAATTCAAGATTTCTAAAAGATTTTTAACATGGGAAATGAAATCCATGTTTATTGACCCATAGCCTCAAATGAGAAAAATAATAGCAAAGATATAAAATCCTGCCTCAAACACACATGTAATTGGAAGCCAAGACACATCTTAGAAGTGACCATGCTCAACAGTTTTACCACTTTCTGTAATTTTTCTTTGCCAAGAAAACATTCAACTGCCTCTTGGTGTCACATATCCATGGTGCAAGCTGAACTAATCGAGTTCACTATGTCAAGAGCAACTCAGAGATACTCACCCTGTGTTGATCGAAATGATTTCTATCAGTGGATTCTTCCTGATTTTTGGCAAATCCAGTCTCGCTCCCCCCAGCCGCTTCCCATTGTCTTTCTTCTGGCCTAGGAGCCTCACTGAGTGACCTTCAAATCAAGCACAAGACACACATCAGCACACCACACAAAACCACCGCATTTACCGTTTTCGATAAATATGTTCAGGATTGTATTTGATTTTTTTTTCTCTTATAGGAGACCAGGGACAAAAAGCTGAAGAAGATGTGATCTTTTGAACATAAGAAATACAGTGAGAGAAAGAGAGAGAGAGAGAGAGAGAGAGAGAGAGAGAGAGAGAGAGAGAGAGAGAGAAAATGGTGTGGGAAGTTCTTCTGTCTATGTGTTGCTTTTATTGGTTAATGAATAAAGAAGTTGTTTTGGCCTGTGACCGGGCAGAATAGAGCTAGAAGGGGGGAACAAAACTGAATGCTGGAAGAAAGAAGGTGGAGTCAGGGAGAAGGCATTTAGCCCTGCAGGAGAGACTTTGCTGGACAGAACCTTGCAGGTAAACCACATCCACACCCACATGGCAATACACAAGATTAATGGAGATGGGATTCTGAGTGATTATTTCATGATCTGGGCAGCCAGGAATGAACAAGCAGCCTCCAACTACAGAGGGGGGTGGGGAACTCCTGGGTTCAAGAACTGAGTATATTTGCCAACACTTTGCTCACAGTATGTGCACAATTACACATCATATTTATGAAAGGTTCAGTGTCCTTAAAACAAGATCAGAAAATTGAACACTCCCTACACTGACTCACACTGTAATACAATAGAAAGACTGCTCTTTAATGACAATATTAAGACATATGGAAGGTAACTAATGTTTGATGAAACAGCACTCAACATTTACCTGTGCTAGTATTTTCTAGTCACCTGCTCCTACCCTCCTCTTTATTTCCCAGCCTCACTCATACTTTCATGATACATATACACCTATGTATATACATATTTACATATTCATATATATGTAACACAATCATAAAACATAGGAGTAGGTACTTTAAACAAAATCTTTGGTTACTTGTACAAAATACAACCAGATTATAATATCCACTAAAAATTTGTGAGCACTGAAAACTTTGAAATAATTTCAGACATATAGAAAACATAAGCAACAAACATGCATCTCCACTCAGATTATAGTCACAGTTTTACCATATAGTATTTTCTCTCTGTACTTGGACATGCTATGTTTATGACTACACCATATGATATAGCCTATAAAATCATCTATCATGGCTGAGCACAGCAATAATTTCAAATACATTTCTACTGTAATGTACTGTTTTTATAATTTTATCAGTGACTATACTACAGCTTACAAAACTTGTCCAAGGTGAAAACAGAACTGAATGATTTTAAATAAATATCTAGAATTATGTAATCATGACAGTAAGTCAGTTTGGAAACAGTTCTATCAACAATGGAAAATCCTTTGAATTTTAGATTCGCCCATCTCCGCTCACATACCACAAGCAGCATATGTCATTAGTCCATCGGTCAGAAGATGGACATAAACCTCATTCAAACACATATTATAATAACACTTCCAAGAACATCTACACATAAGCCTTTGTACACCCATGTTTTCACTTCTCCAGGAGTCCTAATATAAAAACTGCTGAATCATTTAGTGAATTAAAATAACTGCTTTCCTAAGAGACCATTTTATATTCCCAATTTCATCAGACAGAAGATTACAAAATACTTTCTCTGGTTCTGTACATTATATTTTAACTTTCATATGTTGTCTTTTATAAAAAAAATTGTTAGTTTAATAAACTTATCAACTATTACCTTCATGGCTCATGTTTTTGGTGTTATTCCTAAAATCTCACTGTCTTTCTTTGGGCTAAAAAGGTATTCTTCCCTTTTGGTTTCTATTGTGTTGTTGTTAACTCTTAAAATTCGATCAAGGGTGTACTCTGCTACTTTTTCCGTAGTGAGGTGAACATACTCACCTTTCCGCATCAACACAAAGTGGTCTCAGAGCCATTACCTTGTCATACTCGTCCACATACCATTCCTTTCACACATATTAACATAAACAGTTATGAAAACTCAAAAGGGCAGTGCTACAAATATTATTTTAAATAAAAATACATATTTATAACATAGTTTATATTTACTTACCAAAATATTATTTCTAATACTTTCTTTTACTCCTAGGAATTCAACTTATCGTGTGATTCTAATTCTTCTTGACCAGTCCTCTTTAGTGTGTTTTATACAGTAACTCATTTAGCAATAAAGCAACATTCCTTGCTTATCTGAAATCATTTTTATTTTTTCATTCATTTGTAGAGAATAGTTGTACTGGATATAAAACTTCTGCTGTCTCTGCATGCTGGATATCGGTTGTCGACGGTGTTTACTATTCATGATTAGATGCCAACTATTAAACTTACAACTCCTAAGATCATAGTAAGTCACTTCTCTTATACTTGCCAGATTTCACTTTATTGGTGTCCTGGTGTAGATTTATATAGTAGCTTATATGGCACTGACTAAGTTCTTTGACCTCATAAAGTAATATTCATCTAGGATGATTTTATTTCTTTCTTTTTCAAACATTTTCTGTCTCATTTTTTCTATCTATTCTTCTGCAGTTCCCACAATACATTTGTTACCGTATGACTGACACAGCCAACATATCCTTAAAGCTGTTTTATGCAGGGTTCTACCAAGACACAGAACTCATGCATACAGGAACAAAATATAATTTATTAAGGAAACAATATTATCTGATTACAGAGACTGAACAACCCCCTGGGCATCCAATTATTGTGAGAGATTTGTTCACACTGACACTGTGACTGGCAATAAAGTTAAACCTTGAGTCAGAGGACAGAATCAACATTTAGCTGATCAGAATTAGCCATAGAGATATTGAAGAATCCAGGGTGCAGGATAGAGAGATGCACAGGAAGTAGTAGGAAAGGATTTAGAGATTTGCAGGCTTTACAATCTGGGAAATGTGGAGAGTAGGGTCAGCCAATCATTCCTCTGCCACTCTTTGAATTCATAAGGTTTTATCCCAATTTCTTACTCCCAACTTTTTATTAATAATAGAATAATTTAGATAAATGCATCATCTAATAGCATAGCTCAGTCCACATCAAAAGGCATTCTGGCCCAAAATATTAACTGTGTAATTATCAGGCTAAAGCCAAATGCCAAGAGCCCAGTCGGCAGATGATAGGAATGCCCGAGTTCAAAGGTCAACAAGCTTAGACTTGCAATGTCCAAGAACTGAAGATAAAGAAGTCTCAGATCTTAGAAAGAGACAGTGAGACAATGGCATTCCTCTAACTTTCTTGTTTAATCTGGGCCCCCAGACGAAGGAGGGCCTGATTTAAAGAGAAGGGCCACCCATTTGGAGTAAACAATACCACTCAGACCACAAGTCATGAGCCAGTCCCTTCTGGAAGCATCCTCACAAATAACATGACCATACTAACCATTTCAGTCAAAAGCAAAATCGCATAGGCTTCCCTTTCAGCAGAAGGGATGGGCTCGAAGGCCCCCAACCACAGAGAATGAACAGTACTTTACCAGCAGAGTGCCTTTGTTCTGTCAACACCCCTAGATCAACATTCAGAGTCATGTCCATTTCACTCTGTTCTTCAGAAGGGCTCCCTCCTCTAAACCCATCTTCACATGCACTGATACTCTCCCTCCTGCCATGGGAAATCTGGAATTGGGCCATTCCGATGAGCACATCACTCAGACAACGCTCATTTCATTTGCAGACAATAACTTTCTTTGTTTTAAATATTTTACTCTCTAAAACATGTTCAAGTCATTGGTATTTTTTTTATTTTTCTTAATATGGCTTCACTTGGTTCTTTGATGTCCTTGTCTTCTGAATTCCACATTTTTAAATCAAAATTAGGGACAATTAGTACTAACAACTTTTGGGGTAAATTGGGTTATATCCAGTCTCTTAGAACCTACAATATAATGTGAAATGCTGGCCATTTTGGACAATTCACTGTATCAGATCTGACTTTGCATTCCGAACAAATACTATTTTCGTATAGTGACTTTTCAAATTAACCCTCTCTATAATTAATAGCTCTTATATCCCTACTGCAGCTGCTTCATCTGCTTCCGCCTCTTTTCCTGCTCCTTGTTTTTTGAGGGGCTGCCTGTTTTCTTTTTCTTCCAAGCACGGCATTTTATGGATCAACTTGGTAGAGGCACAATTTCCTGGTAGTCAAATACTTATTACACATTTGCTCAAACATCATAAGCAAATAAGAGTAATAGTATCTACTGTAGGTCAATGTATGGACCAATGAGAGAAGAGTATGAGCCATTTTCAAGTGAACCTTACATTTATTTACTTTAACCTGGGCTCCCACAGGTCCTCTCTGGCCTTTTCTTAATGTGCATACAGGTAGATAAGAATGGTTAGGTTAGGCCCACTCCATCTCTTCAGTGTGTATGCACACCCTCTAGTAAACACAAAGCATTTTGGGAGTTTCTCTACGTTCCCATCACTATCTCAGAAACTGGGATTCTCTGTAAATTCTAGGGCTAGTACACTTGATGATGGACCTTGCTTGCATCAGGCAGTCCAGGAGCTTCAGGGCAACAGAGTCACTGGCCATGAAATCTGCACTGTAACTGACAGTTACCACCTGAACCATCTCTGTAATGGCAGCAGAGACAACAGGTTACATGGTATGCCTGTTCCTAGTAGAGCATTCCTGTTCATGGCATCGAGAAGGGAAGTGGGAACAGCACAAATACCACATACAACTATACTTAAGCCTCAGGACGAGTCATAAATGATAACTTTTCAACTTCTGGTTGAATGCTTTTGATGGTGAGTTTCCACAGTAAGGCAGACTTGCTGTGGGCATTTATCTAGCTTTATCATTGCTTTGTGGGGATGTTCTGTGGATCAAGGCATAATCACTCCAAAGGTAAATCAAGGAATTGCTTAAATACAAATGCATAAGCAATGTTATATATCTTTCCTCAGGCTTCATTTCAGAAAGATATACTGTTTAAACATCTGAGAAAAGAGCTTTCCAAGACTGGAAACAAGGAAGCTATCAGTCAGAGCCCTCGCTGCTCTAACCAATAAAACAGGAACTGCCCATTCCTTCTGACAATGCCCATTCTAACAGATAAGTATAGCCAAAGTCTAATGAGGATTGGCTAACAAATCCTACAGATGCTCAAGCAAGATGAACTCCTCAATCAAGGTCCAGCTAATGAAGAGGTGAGCGAGACTGAGGGCTAACACAACAGTTCTCGGAGAGGCTGAAAGGCCAAGAATGACTGTGCAGAAAGCCATTTTCATATGAGCTCCAGGCAAATCTCCTGATGTCCTTCTGGGACTCTGTAATACGCCGCCTGCTCTAATAATATTCGATAAATTATTCATCATCACTATCTGCATGTAAATAGAGAAGCATATCTGCATGCAATGACATAAAGAGTTATTTTCTAATCCAATGACTCGTTAAAATGTGTCACATATAACAATACGCTAGTTGGTATTTAGTGCACCAAAGACAAAACAGAAAACATAAAAGTTGCTTGTTATATATAGACAAAGACTAAAGAAAGGAAATGACATAATTTCCTTAAAAATTGACTACCAAAATAAAACCCTTATTTGTGATATATTAATTCTCTTTAACATCCTGTTTCAAAGGAAATCATTTCAATGTATTCATCAAATCCACAGGCCATAGTCAGAATACATACATTACAAATTACTTCTGGTTTCATGTGTAGCTATCAATATTGTTGCCTCCTGAAGCAAACCAAAATTTGAAAAAATAATAACATGAAGGAGATGCCATAAACAAGGTATGACTTTGAGAGGAAACAAGGGGGTCCAGAGAAACGTGCTGAGGACGGGGGGGGGGGGGGAGGCAGATTCTTGGAACAAACTAATCATAAAAGTGGATGTGAGCTGGGCAGTGGTGGCGCGCGCCTTTAATCCCAGCACACGGGAGGCAGAGACAGGCGGGTCTCTGTAAAAAAAAAAAATGGATATGTAATATTCACAAAAGGACAAGGACGAGTAGACTACAACTCAACACTCACACACTGCACCTTGGCTTGATCCCTTCTTGTTAGCTTCTAATGTCTAGCACAGAGAGAGAAAGTGTATGACTTTTAGCATGGTCTGGTGATATGGGCCTGTAATCCCAAATACTGTGGGAAGCAGAAGGATTACTGGTCGAAGGCCCACCTGGGCAATTTTATAAAACTCTGTCTCAAAAAGTAGAATTCATTCATACTGCAGGGCAAAGAAAGAAATTAAATTTTTTTTAAAAAAAATGGGGACAGGTCTTGGATTTTTATCACCTTTCAGACTAGAATGAAGAGAGGAGAAAATAAAATCAAGACAATAGAGATTAACAGAAATGGAGAACAAAATATAAAGTTTTTTAATTTTTTATTGATTTTATTGAGCTATACATTTTCCTCTGCTCTCCTCCCTTCCTCTCCCCTCCCATTCTACCCTCTCCCATGATCCCCATGCTCCCAATTTACTCAGGAGATCTTGTCTTTTTCTACTTGCCATGTAGATTAGATCCATATATGTCTCTCTTAGGGTCGTCATTATTGTCCAGGTTCTCTGGGATTGTGAATTGTAGGCTGGTTTTCTTTGCTTTATCTCTAAAAGCCAGTTATAAATGAGTGCATATGATATTTGTCTTTTTGGGTCTGGGTTACCTCACTCAATATGTTTTCTAGATCCATCCATTTGCCTGCAAATTTCAAGATGTCAATGCTCCTCGACCAAAGAATGGATAAGAAAATGTGGTACATTTACACAATGGGGTACTACATAGCAGAAAAAGTGATGACATCTCAAAATATACAGTTTTATATCAAGCCCATGCTAAAGAAACAGAGAAAGAGATGGAAAGAACGATGATCAGGGTAACAAGGATGATTCCTAACACTCTTACTGCAGAGAAACTGATAAAGATGGAACAAGATGAAAACAAGGACATGCAACTGCAAAACAAGGGTGAAAGAAAAGAACTCACAAAAGCAGTGAGCTTCCGGGTCCTCTCCTTTCCATTTTAAATACAATCCCAGTTCATCTCACTATATAATGACCACATAGCTCAATAGATTATTAGCCATCTTTAAAACATACTTCTCTAAGCTAACATTTTTAAATATTACTTAAAACTCACACTAAAAGTTAAATTCAATCATAATCCCCAAAGCTTCCAACAGCTATTTATAAACCAACTTCAAAGCCCTGATTCCACACTGGTTGTTACACTGGAGCTAATTCATTGAAATTTTTCACTGAACGATTTTATTATTACATAGTAGTGGATTTTGAAACCAAAAGGTAGCTGCTTATGATTCACTGCTATACAATAATTTCAAGTTGGTAACACAAGAAGAGCCAAGCCATCCTACACGATTTGTGCACTAGCCACTATACAAGCTGCATCTATATGTAGTGTTGTCTGTGGATCAAGAGCAAAATCTGACTAAACGCCACAGGTCTCAAGGCCTTTATAAGAGAAGGAAAGTCACCCAGGTATCTGATTAGGGAGCCAGTCAACAAGGTCATTCACAAGCCCATACACACAGGAAAAGAATGTTATAAACGTGTATCTATCAGTTACTAAGCTGTGACACTGCACACCGACCTCTTCCCTCCTCAGTGTCTCACGTTAGATTGAAGAGTCATTACATGTTAGAAAAACATTAACAGTCGGGCAACTGAGACACCTTTTCTTTTGTTTCTTTCATTTCTTTGTTTCTAAAGGCTCTGTAAAAGAGCCAACAGCTAAGACTTTCCTTCAAAGCTTCATTCAACCTAATTTTAGAGGCCAGGCCATTGTTTCCTTCCTGGTGACCACCCAGCCTTCTACCAACAATGAGGACTCCTGCCACGATTTCTTGATTTTTGCTGACTGCTGACTTGGCACAAATGTAGAGCTACTAGACACAGACTGAAGTCAGATCTGAACCCTAAGACTCAGGTCACCTCCTGGAACAAGTCCTAGGAAAGCAGCCCAAAGTGACGCAGGGGGCAGAGGACAGAGAGTAGTCCAAGCTTTTCTCTACACAGTTCAATACAATTCCCCATAAGCAACACTTCTGAGGGGAAGGGCACTTCCAGATATCAACAGCAATGACCTACCCTTCAAATATTTTCATCTTGAGTAATGTAAAGTAAACTGAGTTCAAAAGAAGCAGAAGTTTCTTCACAAGCTGAGGCCGGAAAAGAACATTTAACATTCAAACTGCCTTGACAACTCAAGCTCCCATTCAGTCACTAAGACAAGACAGTGTGTTTCTCAAGTAGAAAGAACTCAATAGTAACTGGAGTAACAGCACTCAGAAACAGTAAGATGGGGCTGCAGATGGCTCAGCAGTTACGGGTGCATACAATCCTGGAAGAGAATCTGAATCCAGTTCCCAGAACCTACATCAGGCAGCTCACAACTGCTTACAACTCCAGCTCCAAGTGGATCCACAGCCTCTGACTCCTGGGAACCACGTGCACACCCAAACACAGACAAACATATACATTTATTAGAAATATCTTTTCCTTAATGATCTGAAATGAAAGAACTGAAAGCATAAGCCAACACTGGGGAAGAGGGCCCGTGGAAGCGCTGGTGTCTCTCAGCACAGTAGTTTCTAGACTTTAACAAAACATGAGGACTGTAAAACGCTCAGATACCCACCAGAAAGCGGTGGTAAGACATGATTGCCGATGACTCTACAAACATTGGCTGTAGGATTTGGAGAAATGAAGCTGCTGCTGACATGGAGGTTTTCACCCCGCTAACTAGCTTTCCTAGTACCAGAAGGTGCTATGCAGAAGGATTAATGGCAGCAAAAGTTTTTGGTTTTACTTGTCTGTTTGTTTTATGATTTAACTTTATTTCTTAATTTTTAATATTTTTATTTCATGTATGTCTGTGTGAGGGTGTTGAATCCTCTAGAACTAGAGTTAGAGATGGTTGTGAGCTGCCATGTGGGTACTAGGAATTGAACCAAGGTCCTCTGGAAGGGCAACCAGTGTTCTCACAGAGCAACAGTCTTATCCAGCAGTGAACCTGCAGCTTACAATAATGATGGCCTAGCAAGATACGCCCACTGGTATAAAAGTTGCACAAATGTCATGGGGATAATCGACCATTTTCTGATTGGATTTAATGCCTACTCCAGAAGAGAAAGCTCATGCCTGGCATATCTGACCAAGGACCATGGCTGGGAAGTTCATAGGCATTGGGAATGAAACCATCCCTATTATTTTTCCATTAGACATAATATCAAACTGAACTTTGGTTAGATATTTCTATATCCAGAGATTAATGCAGCTTTCAAGGCCAATCAGAGAAACATCTGATTGTGCAAAACAGTCTCTTCTGGACACAGCAGGGTGAACTTCCAGGAGCTGTGGCTGCCTACACAAGAACTATATAGGGACAATCCAGTCAACATTCCAGCTTGGATGGAAAAGGGGCACATGAGCCTCTACCCCTAGCTGAGGAGCTACTGACCATGAATGGCTACTAGGGGACTGCCAGCCAGCGTTCTTTAGGAATGCGGTCAGGGTAGGTCGGCCATGCTCCAGTGGGTAGTCCCATGCTAGTGAGTATACACGGCATTATTGGACTGGGTGGGTTGTTTGAAAAAAGGGCTTGAAGCTGGGAGGGTGCTGTAAGGGGAAATTATGAAGAGTTTGAGTAGAGACAGATAAATAAGACCAAAGCACATTGCACATTTGCATGATATTCTCAATAAATAAAAATCATACTACTTAATAGGAATTAACTTATTTAATCAAAAAAATGAGACCTTCCCTGTAGACAGGTAGCTTGGGAAGATGCTATAAGATCAGAGAACACAGGTGAAGACTCTGCAAATCTGAAGGTTATTTTATGTCAAGACTCATGTTCAACAGAAAAATGTGCCTGCCCTACAGCACTGAAGTGTGAAACTGGTATGTGAGCGAGAAAGAGCTTCACAAGGGAAATGAAAGCAGTGCCAGAGCAGGAGGTCCTTAGTGGCGCTGGGCCCCCCACACACACACGGCTGCGGGCCGAGCTCAGCCTGACTGCAGTGGAGCTAACCATCAGGCCGCCGCCACAGAGAGGGCGCACCTCACTCTCCCACAAACGCCTCCTTCGGGGAGCAGAGATGCCTTTCATGACAAGGGAAGGAGATGTGTACGGTATTAATCAATTCTCTGTAGCCTAACTCAGGTGCCCATCCAAACCGTCAACAGCCGAAACAGTTCCGAAAGAAGAGCAGGCGGGTCTTAGCCCTGACCCTGAATAGAAGCCGCACAGACCACTGCCTGCCTTGCTAGGACGGACCTTCCTGATTGAGAAGTCGGTTAGAGAGCTACAAAGTTGTGGTATTTGAAAGAACACAAGGATAGATGTTTCTGTCCCTGGAGAAAGCATCCGTGCCACAATATAAAACATTACTGTTTCTCATGCTCACAGCTACCATACTAAAGTTACCACAACCAGCCATGGCAGCGGAGCTAGCTGCTAGACCACAGGGGTATAATAACTGCTCAACTTTGGGAACTGTGAGACAAACTTGCCTTTTAAGACTGAGGCCCATAGGGCTGTGGAGACAGCTCGGAGAGTAAGAGGAGGTGCTGCACACGTATGAAGCCTGAGTCTGGATCCCTAGCACCCATACAAAAAGCCAGTCCCACTCCCAGCCCCAGGAGAAGGCCAGAGACAGGAGGATGGCCACCTTGCTGGCCACCACCCAAGCCAAGGCACAACTAGCTCCAGACTCAGTGACAGATCTTGTCTTAGGAAGGACACTCATTAGAGTCATTCCCCTGTCGTCTGGACTGAGTAAGCAGGATACATTTTCTATGTCATAGTACAATCTGCTAGAACTGCTTACTAATTTTCCTTAAAACCAATCAAGAAAAAAGTCAATCACCACAACCAAATCCCACTGACTAGAACCAAATTCTCTCCATAACACTTGGAAAAAAGGAGACCAATGGTGAAAAGTAAGACCTTCCAAAAGGAAAATGCCCCTAAAAAAATTTATGAAGCACAAATAATGAAAACTGTCAGGCACTAGTTATCATCAGTCAAAGTCAACCAAATATATTTATAAATTTTTTAATGTTTTATTATTAAAATATTCAAAATTATATACATCAAATTTTATATTTTTAAAATTATTTTTAACATCCAAATCACAGTTCCCCCTCCCTCACCTCCCTTCAGCAAGTCCCCCATCCATTCCTCCTCCATTTTTGTTTAGGAAAGGGCAGGCCTCCCATGGATATGGCAATCATGACATATCAAGTTGCAGTAAGACTAGGTACTTCCCCTCATATTAAGAATGGGCAAGAATCAGAAAAAATGAGCAGCAAGTTAAACAATGAGGAATGGGTGGTGATTATAGCCACAGGTCCCCCCCCCCACTCTCCTCTGTTCACTATAACAGGAGGGTGGTGATTATAGCCACAGGTCCCCCCCCCACTCTCCTCTGTTCACTATAACAGGAGGGTGGTGATTATAGCCACAGGTCTCCCCCCACTCTCCTCTGTTCACTATAACAGGAGGGTGGTGATTATACCCACAGGTTCCCCCCCTCCTCGCTCTCCTCTGTTCACTATAACAGGAGGGTGGTGATTATAGCCACAGGTCCCCCCCCACTCTCCTCTGTTCACTATAACAGGAGGGTGGTGATTATAGCCACAGGTCTCCCCTTCACTCTCCTCTGTTCACTATAACAGGAGGGTGGTGATTATAGCCACAGGTCCCCCCCCTCACTCTCCTCTGTTCACTATAAGCAGCCTCACAGAACAGAAACAACATGGGATTTGGAATGAGAGAGAGGAAGGTTTCAGACTTGTCGCTGGCCAGTGCATAATCAGTGCGAGCAGGCTTCCTGTAGAGTACAAACGAATTAATGTCTAAGGAAAAGATAAGCTACGAAGAACTAGACAAGGTGCTGATTACAGCTGCTACAGTAATTAATGCAAGTGTGGTCCTACCAAGACCTGCTAATGATGCAGGGGAAGTTTCAAATTCGACAAGCGAACGTAAGCTGCCATTTCTATAAAAAACTGACAATGAAAATCAATTTTGTAAGTGATTGGTTATCTAAATAATTAAAGGATTAAAATGGAGAACGGGTGGCAAGACTGTCACAGGGCCCTGGAAACATAAGCGTGTGTGTGAACAGCTAGGGGAACCCCAGACCCTAAAGTACAGCTCGCTATAACAGCTGCTCTCAACGCCAGGAACCTGGTGAGGAATGACAAGGCCAATGGCCATCACAAAGCTAACTAGGTTATGGTCAGGCAGCCTAGTTGTTGTTGTTGCTGTTGTTCTTATTGTTAAAATAATATATCCTAAAAAAAAAACTTTGTGTGTGCATATGTGCATGCTGCATGTTCCTGTGTGCAGGTACACTAAGTGCATAGGTACATGTAAAAGGGTGTATGATGTGAAGACCAAAGGGCAGCCGAAGTTTAGTGTTGCTCAGGTGCCACCCACCTTGTCCTTGAGACAGGCTCTCTCGCTGGCTTGAAACACACACTGCAGATTCAGGGAGGTGGGCTGGCCAGGGAGCCCTAGGGATCCACCCAAATCCATCCACCTTCCCTGGGCTGAGTTTACCAAAAACATGCTACCATGCCAACTTTTCCCTGTGGGCTCTGGGGAATAAGCGTTGGCCCAAAGGCTCACACAGCAAGCGTTTTGCTGGCTGACTTGTCCCACTGTCCTTGGAAGGCAGTGTATATAAAAAGTGTGTTGAAGCTGTGCATGCTGAGTGAACATATTTTGGTAATGGAGTCAGAATTCGCTTTATTTTACAAAATGAGTCCTAGTAGAAAAAAGAATATAAAGTTTATATGCAATAAAACTTCTTTGTGGGACTGATACAGTATTCATCGTATGATATAAAGCAGTATGATGTAGAAATCAGAACATGGATCTTAGAAAGTGAGATATCGGAGCATACTACATGGACAGCATAAATAATCAGCATAGAGACATTCAACCAATGACGTTTAAATAGAAACTGGCTTACAGTAGCAGATTTCACAAAGTCTTTCATTAAGATTATTAATGAAACTTAGAGTCTCGTCTTCCCATGTAATCAGACATTATATTTTACAAGTGTTAGCATGTAAGCTCAGCCTGACAGTAGGTAAGTCAATATTTAAACAAGTAAGAAAGGCAGGGCTATTTGATGGTCAGGTAGTGGGTCAGAGTTAATTGTCTGTGTTAACTCATTTGAGCTAGAACACAAAGTAATACATTCATTATGGCATTTTCATACATATTTGTTCTTATTTGTTCTCCTCCCCTCTCCAATCCCCTTATTCTTCACAAAACTAGTCAGTATCCTTTTGACCAAAGTCCCTTTATGCATTCATAACACATACCAACCCCTTTTCCTTGTCTCCCTTCCTCCCTTAAGATTGGGTCTTACAGTCCCATTTCTGGTTTCATAACTCATACCCTCCCTCAACAAAATACGTATAAATACACACACACAAAAAAAAAACTTGAGGAAGATGAGTCAGTGGGGTAAACGGGGTAAATGCACCTGCCTGCATATCTGATGGGTGTATGATGGTGAAGAGAGTCACCTCCCCCAATTAGCTAAATATCATTAGATACCAGAGTATGGACCCTAGTAAATGCCAGTCAGTGAGTGTCCCACTGAGCTCCAGAGACTAAAGATTCTACTAGATATGATGGAAGGAGAGAGTCACCTCCCCTAGTTAGCTAAATGTCATTAGATGCCAAAGAGTGTGGATCCTAGTAGATACCAGGGAGTGTCCCACTGGGCTCCAGAGACTGAGGATTCTACTAGATATAAGAAAGCAAGGATCCTACTCGGACCCAGAGATCAAAGGTTCTAATGGACAACAGAGTGAAGGTCCTCCTGGGCACCAGAAAACAAGAACTCCTCTGGGTACCAATGAGCAAGGATAATATAGCACATAAATGCCAGCCTAAATGGACACAGATGAATGTGGAAAACAGCTCTGGAGAGAGGCAAACAGAGGTTACATAGTTCCGTTTGGAGCATTAAGATAAAAGCAAAGTAGTTGAAAAGTCTACAGAAAAACCTTCAAATCCTCTCCAGCTGCCGCTGAAAACATTAAGCATCAGAAAAATAATGTGCTCAAAGGCAATCAACAAATGTCTAAATGCTACGGGGCGGGGAAGCACATTATTCCTCTGGCTGGGCTCTCTAAATGAAGTGTGGTCAGTAGAAACAGGAGGTAAAGAACGAATATCTTTTACATATTGCGATGGAGGCAGTCCACTGTCAGTGGACTAAGCAAACTCTGCCAACCACTTAAGCTGCACAGGGTTCAGCGCCGACACCTGCTAAATGAACCTGTCAGACCACGCTTCGGCCCCCAGTGCTCTCATTAGCTCCCTAGCACTAAAGTCACCCCGTCCATCCTCCAAACAGCCAGCGAAGATTCCCACAAACCTCATCTCATCTCTACTACTGTGTCTCACAACTAAACTCAACACAGCCTCTCCGGTGAATCTACACTGAGCCAAACTCATCAGGGAGATGCCATCACTCATCAAACTTGCCTGGGAGAGAAAGGCCCCAGTTTCCTGACATACCTCTACACACCTCAGCAAAGCTCACTATTGAATAACACTCATTTTTAAAATCCATTTTATTTTTCCGAGAAGCTTCATGTTCACAGAGGCCAAGAACTTCTATAATCCATTGCCAACAATCTGCACCAGAGTACCTCGGGGGTAGGTTTGTTAAGGATGGAGCTGATATTGACAGGTCACTAGCGTTCACAGTTGAAAGTAGAAGTCTGATGTTTTGAGCAAGTACATCCTGACAGGTGTTCAGTATCACAATAACATCAAGAGTATCACTGCCCCAAAAAACTTCTGGATTCTGTTTCCTCAACAATTCCCTATACCTCTAGGTTACCTGGATTGCTTCTATAACTGCCCTCTTCCAGAATGCTATATAGTTGACATCACACAGTGATTAAAGATTACCTTATTTTACTCTGCAAACCCTCTGTGTCTTTACATGACTTCCCTGCTCATTTCTTTCCAGTAGCTTAAAAAAATTTTAAATAAAAATCTTAAGAACAATATATATATATATATATATATATATATATATATATATATATATATATATATATATGTGTGTGTGTGTGTGTGTGTGTGTGTGTGTGTATATCTCCTAGTTCATGTGTGAGTCCACGGACAAAATGTATGATTTCATCCTATAACAATATCCTTTATTAAAATGATAAATAAGTATTAACTGAATAGTATATCAAAAATTTAGTTCAGAAAATGCATCTGCTCATCTTATGCTCCGTCATTACCTTTAATTGTTTCCTCCACAACTTCTACCACACGATCAATCTGCTGAACCTGGAAAGGGAGACAGACACGAAGTCAGAGAGGAAGTGTAGTCACAGGCCTGCTGGAGTCAAGGGACGTTTCCTAAGAATGCTGGTGCCGTTTCACTTGATTGACTTACTATTGTGTGTGTGTGTGTGTGTGTGTGTGTGTGTGTGTGTGTGTGTGTGTGTTTGTGTGTGTGTGTGTGTGTGTGTGTACTCAAGCACTCTCACACACACAACAGATGGATTAGAGAGATGGAGGTTGTATTTGAATTACCTGATTTTATACACATAGATGAAAATATACATAGATGGAAGGAAGGAAGGACAGACGGACGGACGGACGGACGGACGGATGACAACAACCAAAAATATGTGAGTGTCCTGTGAAATAGTAAAGGGTGTCTTCCAAAGGTAAGTGAAGACATCACGCACCATGGCACAGTGAGCCAGGAACACAGTTCTGCTGTTGCATCACCATCTCTGGGAGCGGAAAAAGGAAGAAGGCTCAGAAAGTTCATGGAGTAAACAGCTGCTGGGGAGAGGGGGAGGCGCTTTAAGTTGTGGCTTTAAAGCTGTTCCCCACACTGGGGTGGGATCTGCCGTGAGGAAGCACCCTGCTTTATAAAGAAAGTAATTAACTCACTAGCACACTAAGACTACAATTGGGTTGAATTGCATATTTGATCTATTGTCGGGGTCTTAACTAGGTGAGTAGACATTTGCTCTTGTCTCCCAAGAAAAAGTCAGTCCACAGCTATCCACATAAACGCAACACAGGCTAAACCATACATTTAATTTTAATTAAAATATGTCTCTTTCTACAAAGCTTAAAGTTACAGGGTATAAAATGGAGGATTACACAACAGAATGTGCTAATATTAAGGAGATACATGGGAAATTCTGTGCTTTATTATCGATTTTTATAATCCTTTCAGTGAGGGCTTGAGAGATGGCTCAGCGGTTAAGAGAATTGCCTGCTCTTCCAAAGGTCCTGAGTTCAATTCCCAGCAACCACATGGTGGCTCACAACCATCTGTAATAAGGTCTGGTGCCTTCTTCAGACAGAATATTGTATACATAACAAATAAATAAATATTTAAAAATACTTTAAAAAAAATCCTTTCAGTGAATTTGTACCTAGTGCTAAGTAGCTTAATCAGACCCATGGTGCCAAAGGTCAAAAGGAAAGGTCGTTTTCAACACACAAGTGACCAGGGAAGAATTCCCCGAGTGCCATAGAGCCCAGAGAAAGGAGATAAACTGGAGTGATATACCAAAGGTGTCTTGTCAACAAAGCCTGGAAAAGCCACTAAGAAAATTGAGGGAATACAGGAGTTTAAATGAAATGAAGACAGTAAAATAAATAAAATCATGATCTCAGAAGTTAGAGAACGCAAGTAAAATAGCTTAAGATTGATCTTCTAAAATTGTTCCAATTTTATTGCTGTCCTATCACACACACACACACACACACACACACACACACACACACACACAGAGAGAGCGGGCTCAGGAAATCACTATGTCACTCTGGCTGGTCTAAACTTGTAGACAAGACTTGTAGCCTCACACTCGCAGAGATCTGCCTACCACTGCCTCCAAAGTGCTGGGATGAAAAGCTGAAGAAAAAACGAGAGACATCCAACCTATGCTAAATGCTTTGGAAACCCAAAGAAATGGGAAACCCAGGAAAAGATGTAGGCACAGTGGTAATAGGTCACACACAAAAAAAAAGATAATGAGATAATGTAATGCAGTAATAATAATTTATGTAATTAGGTCTAGGTAAGAGTAACTATTTCTTAATAGTTTAAATACAAAGAGAAGGAAGGTTGGTAGAGAAAAGCATGCTAAAAGGGGGACAAATAATTTAAAAAACGAAAACAAAAACTAAAGATTGACAGCATAAAAGCTAAAATAGAGACTTTTTAAAGACCAGGGCCTATTGAAGAACAGAGCAGGGTGAAGGAAAGAGGGTACTAGAGGGATCTATATGATCAAAGTATGCTATACAGATGTGGGGAAAATACTGCAATAAAATTCATTCTTTTGGAGAACAGGCATATGGTAAGTCACAAATCTGAGAGAAAGCAGGAAGGAGGAGGAGAGAGAGCAGGAGGGGTTGGGGCGGGAAGGGAGATGAGGAACAGACTGGAATGGAAAGATCCCACTGAGTGAAGATGAGGAGGAAGCAGGGGAAGCAGAGCAGGCCCTCCCACAGAAAGCACAGGAGATACAAACTCATCAACTGGAACAAGGTCACCTGCTAAGAGTAAGAAGCTAAGATGATAAAAACAGAGATGGACAGAGAATAAGGGATGAGGGATGCATAAAAATCCTTAGTCATAATTAGAGAGAATTTCTGACAGAGATTTTGCAAACAGATTAGGTTTTCTCAAGGCAAACTGACAGACCCTAGGTTTGTTCACTCCATTTCTCACTCAGTGGGCATGCACCGAGTGTCGAACAAACACCACAGTGGAACAAACACTGTGTGGAGGGATTGGTGACTAGGAACAGAAGGAGATGGAAGGAAATAGCTGACTATGCACTGGGGCTCAGATGAAGTCTGGAAGACAGAAGAATACGTGGAGCCACTCTATAGGGGAAGGGAGGGAGGAAGGGTGGAGAGAAGGAAAAACAGAGGTTTGAATTCGTGTGGGCTCAGCTACTCAGTACCTGTGAAGAGAAGTGAGGGCCAGCATCAGCCTATAGAAACACAGTGCTGAAACAGCATGCAGGTGATTCCCACTGGAGGAAGTGCAAGTCACAACACACACAGTGACTCAAATCACCTGGGACTTGAACATATGTAAGCAGAGGACTCAGCCAAATTGGGTACTGTATACAGATGAATAACCAAGGTATCATTAGAGAACAGAAGATAGCAAATAAAATGAGAAAAATATGAAATAAATTGGTGATGGAGTCAGAACAAGAATGTTTTCCTACATGCTTAGAAATAGAAAGTTTCGTACAGAGTCCAACATTGGTCCTTAAGCACACAAATGGAATAAGAAAGCAGGGGAGCAGTGTAATGTGGCAGTCATCAGTTACAGAGATGAGGAGCTAAACTATGAACTTCATAAGGAAAACAGAGCCACAGGCCCATGAGAACCTTGCAATAAATGGTGCTTTTGAGGCAGATTAGAAGGATCCACCTCTCTGGGACACTGAAGCAGGAATTAAGCATTGTCAAGTTATTATTAGCTACTTTTAAATTAATGTTAAAGATTTTAGGCATTTATTAAAGTATCTGCCCAATGTCTGTTTTTCCTTTAAGATAAGGCAGTGGAGGTCAAGACACTGACAATTGAGAACCTCCCCTGGTACCCTGGTTGCCTTGAGCCAAGCAACCAGCTGGACTGCCAACTATTCAGAACACTTCACTGAGGCCTTGAAGAAGTACACAGCAACCACGTCTGCTGACTACCAAAGCACAACTCCAGCTACAGAAGAGGCAAGGTCCCAGCCATGACTATTTCAACCAGCTCACCCCAAACTCTTATTATCACAAAATCGAAATCTAGCAGCCATTTTCACCCAGCATTTCCCCTGCTAGCCCGGAGAAGGTCTGTGACTGGCACAAACACAGACCTTAATTTGTGAGAATGGCTGTGCCATGGCTGTACAACCACCCTTGCTTTCAGCAGCCTACCCTTCACGTCGGCCAGGAGACTCCCATTTGTGCGGCTCTCAGATAATTAGCCTTAATTAAATGTCTCTCCCATCATGTCCTTGGCCTACTTTTATCTTTATCATCAGTAGAGTGAGGGGTAAAGAAGCAAGAAGCCAGCTGAAGCAGCAGCAAAGCAGCAATGGGGACAAAGGCAGTGGTGAAACAGCAATGGGAGGGGAGCTGAAGAATTCCAGAGAGTGGCCAAGATAAAAACCTGAGAGAATAGAGGAGAGAGCAAGAATGAAGGATGACAAAGGAGAGGTAAGTCAAGAAAGAGCAGTGAGCTGAGACTGAAGACAGACAGAGAGCTGGTAAGAGCAAAAGAAATCTGGCCTCCTCCAGTGAACAAGCTCCAAACAGTTGCCAAGCCTTAAAGGAAAGGATCTCAAGCCACCTAGGCCTGAGAGTATTATCATTAGCCACCAGAGAGCTGTAACATTACTCCCCATAGGACTGAGGGTCCCAGCATCTGGGGCCTGTTTGACAGCTGTGACACACGCAGTCACACCTGCTGCTGGAGACTGCAGCTGCTGCTGGGAATACAGTCTGACATTTCCTCAAACTGCTAAACACAGTTATTATATAATCCAGAAGTCCAAAATCTACTCAACAGAAATGGAAACCTACACACACAAAAACCTGTGACAATGGCCAAAGGGTGTGAAGTCAAATTTCCACCAACTGATGATGAAACATTAAGTCACAAAGGGATAGGAGCAATGAGACATGCTATATCATTACAAACAGTGAGAAATCAGGGCACTCCTAATACTGCACAACCCCATTAGATGAAAAGTCCACGACGGAAAACTTCCCAGGGGACCAAGTTAGTGACTGCCTATGGTGACATGAAGGGGAAGTTAGAAGGTGCGCTAAGGAACCCTGTGATTCTTCCAGGAGTGAAAGGTGTTCTGACAGTGTTTGCAATAATGATCACACATCTGAATAAACTGCAGGACTACATGCTGTGATTGGATGTGCTGTGTGGTACATAAATTTTATTTCAAAAAATCCATTACGTCTATAAACAAAAAAGATGAAATTAGCCAAATGTTCTACTGTGAAGGTCACTAAAGAAAAAAGCCAACAGCTTAGGAAAGCACACAGATTAATGGACAGTGAGGACCTCAGAATTCGATGCAACTGCAGACATCAGAGGGCTTTGCATGCATAAGGGACAAAAGACCTGGAAAGAGTGTGTATATTAAACAGAATTTTAAAATGATTATTTTTCCTTAATTATAAAGGAGCAGAAAAGAAGCTCATAATGAAATTTGGGGAAACTATTAAGGCTATTTTCAGTGATGAGGACAGTGGGAAAATAAAGTGGAGAAAAGGTAGAGAAAAGGAGAGATCACAATAACAGCCGTAAGAGAGGAAAGGGGGAAGTTAGGCCAAAAACAGTGCAGGTGGGAGGAGGGGACAGGAAACACCATGGACAAAAACAGACCCAAAGTCCCCTTGAAGAGCGCACAATAGATTGCATTTTCTTTGGGAGAGGAAGAAAGCTATTCTCAGCACCACAAATCACAGCCCTGATACACAAAAGCTTATTCAACAGCATATAATTCAAATAAAGTAAGTAAAGCAATATCTTGTACTCTTCGGGCACTTGATTATAAATATACAGGGTGGGAGTGGGACACTATGCAGCATGTTCTCTTACGACTCCATATGTTCTCAACAAGGAAGAAAGGAGTTGGCGAGCAACAATTCATAAATAACATTAATGAGTCATTCTGATGAGGGGCTTTCAAAGAGCCCATAAAAATATTTTACCCTGCTCTAAGAAAAGACTTGGAATTCAGAACTAAACATGTAGAGAGGAAACACACCAACATGCTGGCACCTAAAGCAAATGAAAAACGCTGTCCTCCCATCTCCCGACTGTGGAAAGCAGAACTTTTTGCAGTGACAGAGATCTTCACAGCTGTACGGTCCACTAGGTCAGGTACCAACCACCTGTGGTCACTACGTATTCAGCTGAAACACTAAATGCTCAATTGTAGCTTTAAGTAAAATAGTTGTATAGAACATGCAGGCTTAAGCAATTGGAAGTCAGCTGACCACTTTGCAGCTCAGCCATTAAAAGCCAATGAACACCTCAAAGACAACTTTTGAGTTGGACTAGAAAAGAAGTCCATATACCTGTGTCCCCAAGAGACCAGGTGGAGGGCACTCAACTGTCGAAGTCTGGATCTGGCATGCATCTAGGGTTTCTTTTCCCTAAACAGCCTGATCAGCAAGCCAATGGGTAAAATGATAAAGACAACATTACTTAAGTAATTCCTTGGTTCCTGGTTGTGTGCTAGTATTGAAAAGTTATCAAATTTATGTTAGGATTGACAGCAAGCACCCTTATCTGCTGAGCCACATCACTTGCCCTTAGATAAAATAAACCCTTATTTTCAAGATCACGGGTGAGCTTCTTGAGCAGATCTTCAACAGAATGGTGGGAAGAAAAAAATGCCACCGTGTGGTAAAAAAATATTGACTGAACCCAACTACACTCTCAGGCAAGCTGCCTGAACACTTTCTATTGTGACTGCCTAAAACATTTTAGATGGATGTGAGGATAAAGATATACATTATAAAGTAAGTATATAAATCAAACATTTGCTGACAATAAATAATACAGAAATTTTAAATCATTTCATTAGCATATAATTTTAACATTTATTTAAAATGAAAGCAAATACTAATAAGCTAGAAAGGTTTGCTTGTCTAAAACAACACAATCCAAAGATAAACTGATTTGATAGATGCTGAAGAATTATAGTAGGAAAATGACAAACATCTTTGTTTGCTGTAATTCAGCCATTACTTTTCTGAAGCTCAGAAAGTATTGTATGTAGAGTAAAAGCACTGTGGTTCACAGAGCTCAGTCTGGAGCCTGAGCTGAGGCAGTTCAGGTAGAGGTGCTCATTGGCATTGTGGGACCTGACAGCATGCTCAGTACAAAACGCACAGATGTGTTCAGAACCAAGGTTAGAGTGAAGTCACATCATGCAACACAGGCAAGCACTGCCAGAACACTGTGGATTAGCTACATAGTGTCTTGAACTTATTTTTAGTAGGTGGGCTTTCAGAAATGTTTCACACTTGCTAAAGTTTTCATTACCGTCCTTACCTCATTCATTTGCCTATGGGGTCACAACCCACAGTTTAAGAAGTTTTGCACTCTGTCATTTCATTAACTAAGGCAAACAGACAAAACTCTGAACTTCTCAGAACAAACTGTCCAACAGTTAAGCAAAAGAATAAAACTACAAAAGGAAAAATTTTTGGTCAAATCATTCAACAAACATTTAATGGGTACACTTATATGTGCAGAGCAGAGAAACACACAATTGTTAAAAGGATAAAAATGCTATCCTGGTATGAATAATTAAATTGGAGCCATGGGCTTTGTACAAAAAATAAAATCGTTTAAGTGTACAACCACATTTCATAGGCTAACTCTGTGCTGAGATAAGCACACCGACAAGTCCACAGTGGGCAAAAGCAGCCAGAGATGGGATCCTGGAGGATGCAGCAGAGAGTTGTGCAACACGGGCTACACTGAACCCAACACCCAGAGGTGAGGATAGCACAACAGAGCTTTCTAAAAACACACATTAGGTACTGGGGAGGATGAGCAGGAAGCTCAAAAAGACGAGAAATTTGCTGATTTGGAGAGCAGTAATGGGTGAAGACCAGGTCATTCATGAAGACAAGCCATAAACCTCATAGCGTGATTTGTTTTATAGTGCTAGTTTCTCAGTGAGAAAACCTACAACATAGGGTGTATTGTGTGTGTATGTGTGCATGTGCACATGCATGTGTGTGTTGAGGTGAAAAGTCACACATACAGGACAAAGTTAGTGTGGTTAAAAGAGTCATAAGTAAACTAGAAAGAATTAATGACATCATGTTCTATTTATCCATGAGGTCCACACTTACCCCGATGATACTCAATCCTTTGAGGTAGTCCTGACGAGGTTGGGCTTGGGGAACACAGCCAGCTAGGACAATTTTCTTATTCTCCTCTTGAGCTTTTCTGTAACAGTGAAGAGAATCTTTGTGAATTCTATTGCTCAATGACACAGCCTTAGAAACTGACGCTAGTGCACCTACATTCTCCAATTACCAAGACCATCTAACATGAACCAGGGTTTTCTGGCAATGGACTAAAGAAAACATGCATCATTAAACTTACATACTGTATTCCTATTTCTCGTACCACTAATGCATGTGTCTATTAATGTCTTCCATTATTATCATATTACCAAACAAAGCAATCATACAGAATTTGCAACGCTCATTTGAACCATTCGCAAAAATCTCTTTTCTAGATTGATGTTGGATTTCCCTCTTGATACTGAGAATATGTTGTATTAATATTGGTTAATAAAGAAACTTCTTTGGCCTATGGCAGGGTAGAATATAGCTAGGAGGGAAAATAAACTGAGTGCAGGGTGAAAAAAAGTGGGGTCAGCAGAGGCCAGCAGTCACCAAGGAGTAAGATGTGAGGTAACAAACCACAAACCTCATGGCAAAATATAAAATAATAGAAATGGGTTGATTTAAGATGTAAAAGTTAGTTAATAAGAAGCCTGAGATAATAGATCAAAGAGTATGTAATTAATAAAAGCTTCAGAATAGTTATTTCATAAGTGGTTTCGGGAACAGGGAGGCGGAGAAAAACCAGTCCAGAGGACCAGTCGGACAGAGACTACTTCTAGCTACACCAGATAGACAAGCTAAGCCTTCAAACAAATTGCGTGTTTAAAATATTAATTAAAATGTATGTAAAACTTCACATATTCTTTCTTAGACTTTGGCTAATATAAAAATAAAGTACACTTCAAAAAATTCTAACAAGAGAGAATAATAGATGGTAAAATATTTCATATCCTGGAAATTTCTGAACTCCCTGCTCACTTCTCCCTAGACAACTGACAGTCACTGGTTTCTTGTGTTTGCTGTCATCCTTCAAACAGCAAGCATGATTGGGTGATGTATACATCCGCAGATATACATAATGTATATATTGTACGCATATTTATGTACAATCTTGAATATTTGAAAAAGTATTTCCAAAATACATATATCTTGATGTGAAATCTACATTCCATAGAATAATATTTCAATTTGGATCTGAAATGACCCCCAAAGGGTGATGATGAGTTAAAAGGTTGCTCCCCCATGCAACAAGATCAGGAGTTTGAAATTCTATGAGAAAGATCAGTTCATGAAGCCTGACCTCATCAATGGGTTAATCCATTAATGACTTCATAATTAGATTGGCTATGTGGAAGTGACAGACGCAGGAAAAACTGGAGGAAATATGCCCTTGAAAGTCCGTCCGTGAGAAGAGTGCCTTGGCCCTGGACCCCTCCTCCATTGCTTCCAGTTCCCTCTCTCCCACTTTCCAGCTGGCAAGATGGGAGCAGCTTTGCTCCACCATGACATTCTGTATGGCTGCCCACAGACCACTGGCAGCCTGAATCAAAATCAATTTTCTTCCTATAAACTCATGTCCTGTAGTGTTTTTTTCCCATCAATAAAAGCTGATGAGCATATATAAGTTCTAAGTAGAAACGCTGGTTCAAATGCATATCTGCTTTTTACGAAGCGTTTCATTACTGAAGAGTAAATGGGCATATCTGTATGTGAACATCACTCATTCATTCAGTGCTTTCAGCGACACTGATTTTATGCTATTAAGAGCAGTGAACAAACTCAAGGGTCTAAGCCTCCCAGATTTAGGAAATCATATCCTTTGCTCATTTTAAAATAAACGTGCATGTCTTCAACACTTTTACAAGAGCATTAATTTAAAAGTTGTTGCTGTTTTTACTGCTGCATTCTTGGTTGTCATATTTTATGCACCAAACTGAGCCCCTTGCTACCTAGTAACTGAGAAAGCTAAGGTACTTGCAGCCCAGTCTCTGGACATGACTTTAGACTATATGTCAAGAAGTGACTTGTCTCCATATCAAGCATATATCTGCTGTGGTCTTCTGACAACTTTTTCAGGACACAGGTTCAGAATTGGAGGAAAAACAAACCAACAAAACACTGAGGCTAGTAGCGGTAAGCCCTTAGGATAAAAGGGCACACTGAAAACTTCTGCAAAGTGTAAGAAGGGTTAAATGAATAAGTGAGTATAAACTTACTATTTTTGTTTATTTTTGAGATTTTAATTTGATTACAATATTTCTTCTTTCTGTTTTCTCTGTCCAAACCCTCCCATATACTCCACCCAATTCTCCTCTTTTTTCATTAAATGCTATTGTATGTATATATGTATCTGAATATACATATATAGTCCTAACTACAACCTGTTGAATCCATATAATGTTACTTGTATAAATGCTTTCAGGGCTGATCATTTGGCGGTGGACACCAACTGGCATGCTCCTCCCTGTGGAGGCCACACCGTCCACTCCCAGCTTTACTCACTTGTGTGTAGTGCTTGCGTAAAACTAAGCATGTCCACCAGTATCATCCTTCTTCAGTTCATATTTAGCTGGTCATGAGGAAAGTACTGAAGGGTATAGCTTCTGGTGTTACTAGGAGACATAACTTCACAGCAAACTTCCTGGTTCTCTGGCTCTTACAATGTTTCCACCCCCTCTTCTACAATGATCCCTGAACCTTAGATGTGGGAGTGTTTTGTAGATGTATTCCTTGGGACTGAGCTCCACATCTCACTCTGCATTTTGATTGGCTGTAGTACCTATAAATTTATTATTTCAAGAGCACTTTTTTAAATGTTCTGATAAAGTAACTTCAGTCTTTTTATAAATTTTTCCCACTTGGAATCCTAAAACCACTTGCTCAAAGAATTTTGTTAAAGATACAAGCTTGGCTGACTCACAGTACATCCAAGGGACTAGAACCCTTCTCTGCTAGCTGCTTACACTTTATGGATAAAGACTTAACTGCAAACAAATACATCTTACAGTGAATGTAAAACTCCTTATCAAATAAAAACATCTTTCCATTTTCATTATCAAACTCTATGTGACAGTTAATATTGTTCTTTTTGAGAACCTTCACTATACCATGCAGAATAGCAGCATATATATATATACTTATACAAAAGAATACCAATCATTATGCCCCCCCCCCCAAAAAAAATGTCTGGGGCTAGAGAGATGGCTCAGCAGTTAGGAGCAGTTGTTGCTCTTACAGAGGAACTGAGTTCAATTTCCAGCACCCATATGGAGGCTCACAATCATTTGTGATTTTAGTTCCAGAAGATCCAATACCTTGAGCACCAATATGCACATGGTGCACATATATACATGCAAGAGAAACACTCAGACTCATAAAATAGTTTTTTAAAAAAACTGAAAAAAATGAAAGAAAATGCCTATTTCATTTCTATGAAATCCTTTATCATCATAAAATAAAAAGATTTTAAGGGAAGATAGAAACAAGGAAGACTCATGCCTGCAATGCAAGAGACAATAAGGGATGATATGTAAAAAACCATGAGCAACTTGGCACCAAGCATACAACTCTCAGTGGCAGAAAAAAGAGCAGGTGACATAACAAGACGTGCAATGTGCAGAAAGAAATAAGCTTTTTGGAGAAACTTTTATTCGCAAATGTGAGAAGAAAGAGACAGAAACAAAGGCAAAGAAAGGTGCAGACAGTTGCCACAGCAGGGACAATGAGAGAAAACAGAGCAGGAAGGCAGTGGTAGCTACATCTTGAGACAGAACAGGTGGTTCGTAAAAGAGCAAGAACACCAGATTAGGAGTGAAGGCTCAGAATAGGCCTGACCTAGTAACTTATTAAGAACTGCTCCAAGCTGTTCTTGAATTTGGCTTCAAACCAGCAGGGCAGACTAGAAAAACAATCTGAACCAAACCTTGGTCCAGCCAAGGAATGTTGATGCTACACTTTACATGTGAACAAAATAACAGACGAGACAAAATCCTTAATGCAGATTCTCAGAATGTTCCTGTTCTAAACACTACCTTCTTACAGTCTGTTCTTTTGCTTTAATAAGCTTTGCTCACATTAATACAATGTGAAATTATTTTTCTTTTGATATGTACATAACAGATATTTTTAAAAGCTTTTATCCTTCAAAATAAGAATGCTGCTAAGAATAATAACTTAAGAAAGTTTAAAATAGTATGAATTACCATGTCTTCCTTTTCAGGTGGCACTGGAATGCTAATTAAAAATTTAATGAATATAAAGTTAATTTAATATACTGGTTCATATATTCTTGAAACATATCTCTAAATAAGACTAGTGGCATGCACCTGCATAGACCATTAACTTGAGTGACACAGAAAATAAAAATAAAGTAGCTACCTCCTCTTCTGAATATCAAACATAAGAAATAGTTTGTATAGAATGCACAGCAGCACAAAGATACCTAATGATGACAGAGCATCGCTCCTTTATTTCACAGATAAGAAAACTAAACTTCAAAAAGATGCAATGACTTCAGTTGAGATCGCCTGCCTCCTAACCTTCATTTCAGAACACAGTCACAAACACTGAGAAAGCTTTTTCTACTCTAGAACACACGGGCAGGTACACAGCTGTAAGACCAAACACCTTCCAGGTATCTGACTGTTCTACTCACCCGCGTCTAGTGAACAAACTAATGATCTACTTGAGAAGACTAAACTCACAGGTGTGTGTCAGAAAACAGTTCTTTCTCTACAAGTGGCAAGTCAAGGGACTCTCTGTGTTTATTTCTCCTATTTCTCATACTTGTTCTAAATGTATTGGTATTAATATAAACATATTCAGAGATGTGCAATTTAGCCAAAAAATTTCTGTCCATTAAAAAAAAGCTCCCTTGATATTTTTACACTTTTAAATGTAGACTCTTCATCATGACAGCAAAAGAAAGAGGGCCATGCAATGTGTTTCTGTATAAAGCAAGCACACCTCTACACTCTCTACAGGGAAGACTCTTTTATTCATAAGTTTCATGAGGGGACTCGTATCTCATGAGTTGATGGACAGGTATACAGCCATGTGAGAAATACAGAAACACATTAAGCAAATAGGAGAAAACCACAATGGAGTTATGATTTGGTGCAGCTCAGTAACCACAATGCCTTCCCTATCCTGAAACCAGTTGAGAGGAACACTTGGCATGAATGCCACTGTGAACCTACAAGACTGTTGTCACAATTTGAACAACTAAGCCATGAGTTCCCAATAGCTTAAAGTAAAATGAAAAGCTACTCTAAAATTCACAAAACAAAATAATGATCCAAACAGATATGTTAAGAGATGTGTGGGGATACTCAATTTCTAAGTAACTGTAATATAATTGCATCATCCCAATACGGAATGCTATTGTAATTGAGAAAATTGAAACATAATTGTGTACCTTATGCTTTGTGAGAAGAAAAAAGAGATACAGGATGGTGAGCAGTCTGCAGTATATCCAGCAGACAGTAGCACAATGCCTGTGATAAGAACAAGCAGAGAAGGCACTCTGTGCAGATGGATTGAAATACTCAAACCTGCTACATTCACACAGTAATTTCCTTAGAGTTTATCTGGATATAATAAACTCTGACACTATGAGGATGTGGCCAAAAAAATCCCAGAATGAAAGTAACACACAAAACGGTGGCATAGCTCCGTATAGTCTGTGAATTCTTCACATTAAAGAACAAAAAGCCTTTATTCCGTGTAACTTCACTGCACTTGCTGCAACTCTTAAAATGATGGCAGCATGAGGGCAGAGCAGATGGCGCAGTAGGTAAAAGCACTTGCCTCACGCACCTGAAACCTGAGTTCAGGTCCCTGGAATCCAGGTAAGAAACTTGATACAGTCAGTGATTGCATCTATAATTCCAATACTCCTCCGGAGGGAGGAAGCGGAGGAAAATGATGTGACCGGAAAGTTTGAAAGCCATTAAGTAGGAACGCACAGTACAGTGACAAGAAACAGGAGAGACCCTGCCTCACAACAAAGAGCGAAGACAAGAACTGACTCAAAAGTTGTCCTCTCTGACCTCCACATGTGTGCATGCGCAAACACAAAAGCAGGTATGTACATGAGCATGCATACAAACACAATAATAAATAAATGTAAAAATACAGACAATCCAATGAAATGAAATACATATTACATTCAATTACACACACATGCGGTATCATTAATCTATAACTGAATTTTATGATGAATCCTTAAATCGAATAAACAAAAATCAAATCCATAAAAGTTACTGCAATATTGCAGAGAATTTTCTTAGTATTTAAGCCACCTGCAACTCTCTTTTTGTTCCATTTCTCATTCTCTAAAAACAAACAGTTACACTCAGAGCTTAACATCAAAAACATAATACAGCAGTTGGGTAGAACTAATTTGACCTTAGAGTAGGTGGTATTCATTGTAACACCATGTAATTAAGAGCAACTATTTAACTGGGGACAGATCCTCTTAAAATAGAAGTGGTCAATATACCTGGAGCAGACCAAAGCTGGGAGCCACTATTCACTTCCAAACCCAGCAAGCACAGTGGTTTCAGAGACAGAAATACCACACTACTCTGTGCAAAAAAAAAGCTCTCTTGACACATAAATGGGTAAAACAGCATCCACTTCGGGGGGTTAAGTTGTCAGTTTTTCTATTTCAGTGCCAGCTCATGGACGAACTCACACTAACATCAATTCAAATTATCAGCTAAAACAACCATGAGAGCAGCACTCACCATTTACCAGGGACTTAAACAAACCAAATTATGCTGTAATGTATAACTGAAACCAGGTTTCCTCATTATTACCACTGTCCATTATGCAGAGGAAAGTGAAGCTCAGCAGAATCATACAGAAGGGGAGTTGGGCTTGTGCCAATTAGCTTTGGAAAAGCACATACTCAGAACGTGCCTTGATTTGGTTCACTGTTGTTATCTCCCTAGGGAAAGGTGCAATAAAATGTCTACATGTATCCATGAAAAATGATACACAGCACTGCAGCAAGTCAGAAACCCTGAGCTAATCAACCAACACACGCTGATTAATCACTAAGTAAAAAGTGTGAGGCATGTGAAGGGGGCCCTACACTCAAAAGTATATAGACAGCACAAAGTGGAGCCTATGGATTACTAAATTTAAAAACCACACCAAGCTGGGGGATTTGGAGGAGAGGGTGAATGTGATCAAACTACATTTTATGAAATTCTCAAATTAAATAAAATTTTTAAAAGGGTTATATATACTGGGTTATTGCTGCATGAGGCTGCTTGTTCATTTTCTGGCCACCCACACTCCCGAAATAACCACACAGAAACTCTATTAATTAAATCACTGCTTGGCCACTCACTATAGCATATTCCTAGCAAGCTCTTACATATTAAATTAACACATTTCTATTATTTTACCACAAGGCTCATGGCCTACTGGCAAGGTTTTAACCAGCAGCAAGCGTCTTTTCCCTATGGCGGCCACATGGCGTCTCCTGACTCCACCTTCTTTCTCCAAGCATTCAGTTTAGTTTTCTCCACCTAGTTATGTTTTGCCCTGCTATAGGCTCAAAGCCGTTTTCTTTATTTATTAATGGTAATCACAGCATACAGAGGGGAATCCCATATCAGGTTAGGAAAATACATCAGTGGTAGAATGTTTGCCTAACATGCATAAGACCCAGTACCACCCGGCATATGCTACTGGTTAGAATTAAATTGACTTGAGATAAGGTGCATTGATGTCTCAAAGCTATAAACATTTATATTAAGGATAAAGATAAAAAGATTTTGCTATATAATCTTATAATAATTACTCATTTGCCTATAGAAAATATTTTGTTTTGTTTTCTGGCTGAATGAGGGTCTTACTATAAGATGCTTAAAAACTTAGTATTCACTATGTAGTACAGGCTAGCCTTGAACTCAGAGCAATCCTCTTGCCCCAGCCACCTGTGTGTGGAGATCACAGGCATGTACCATTCTTGGGATGATTTTTTTAATGTTAGGGTGAGTTGACATCTATATTGAAAATAATAGTTCCAATTCATCCTGTGAATTGTTCTGAGAACAACCATAACCATTTATTATATCCTACAGTGTTCAAGCATATATATAAATGCATTCTCACATCTTTATAAACATGAATGAGGAGAGTAGAAACAGTCAACACTGCATTGGGCTCATGTTAACTAATTTCAGCACTAAAAGTAAAAAGCAAACAACTACAAATTATTGTATTCATTCATAAATAAAATTATACCTGTATTGTAATAAAAATGATTTTTTAGAAGTTTTAATTTGAAGCTAAAAACAAAAATAACAAGGTCTGAATGAGATGACAGAATTCCACTAAGAATGGTCATATGAAAATTATTATGATGAAGAAAGCCAAAACTGAAATGAACTATGTTTATATCAAAGTCTCATTAAAAAAAAGTGGGCATAAATTTAATCTCTTTCTAAATGATTTTAAAAGGTAAACCTGAACACTACAATCTGAGTCCTTAGAGGCTGAAATAACCAAAGAAATAGAAACTCATAGCTTAGTGTGTCACAAGAACTGAAGAGAGAAGAGAAAAGCACATCTGGCATGAGCTCCCCATATCTCACAGTGGCCAGCCCCCTGTGAATTCCTCACAAGTTGAGACCACGAAATAACCAGTGTAAGTTTTTACATATGGGCCTGTGAGCTTTACCTCCTCAAAGGGAGGTACAAGAGACTCATCCATTAATAAAACCCTCAAGAGGGCTGAAAACCACACCTAAAACATCAGTAACTCTAACATCCTTCAAGGAGGCCCATCCTCAGAGAAAACTTGGCCCATAGGAAACTGACAGTCAAAGATAAATTATAAGGAAAGGAAGATATGGGGGAACCTAGGAAGAGAAATGTAGGCTACAGATCAGTTTTTTTTTTAAACATCAGGGTTTTTATTTTATTATCTAATGACAAACAGGGGAGAAAAATCATAAGGAATCCCCAAAACTAAGGTCACTAGTAGATGAAGCAAGCTGTGACTTCCACCACGCTGTGATCTGAATGAGAACGGCCCCCAGAGGCTCATATATTTGAACCCTTGGCTCCTAGTTGAAGTAACTTTTTGGGAAGGATTAAGAAGTGTGGCTTTGTTGGAGAAGGTGTGTCATTAGGGAAGAACACAGTTTCAAAGAAAGCAGTTTCAAAACACATACCATTCCTACTCAGTCTCCCACACACACACACATACAAACACACACACTACCTCTTACTTGAGGATGAAGATATAAGCTGCCATGTCTGCTGCCATACTCTCCACTATGATGGCCATGGACTCACCTTCTGAAACTGCAAACCCCAATAAATTCTTCCTTCTATAATTCACCTTAGCCACAGGGTCTCATCACAGAGATAGGAAAGCAGCTCAGACAACTGGGGAAAGACGAAAGTCGTTTCAAAGTAACAAGTGATGTTTACCACTCTCGAGTGCTCGTGACAGAGGTGCCCCACTTCATTTGTTGACCTAAAGATTTCTGTGTGAATTTAAGATATTTTATTAAACAATACAAACATTAAAAATAAACCAATATTTTAATTAAAAATAAACAACCAGAAATTTCCCAGCGAAAAGGGGAAGAGAACAAAAACTGTGGTGGCTGTTCCTACGCCTTTGAATCTTCCTATGTTTCTCAGAACCCACATAAAAGTGGTTTATAACCCATTGCATATAAACAGGATGTCACAGTTAACTGGAAGAACCTGATGAACGCTTTAGGGGAGAAAAATACTGTATTTGGTCTTCTGACCATCTCAGAAGAAAATAAAGTGGCATTTTTTCAAACCAACTAATTAAGAATTATGATTAAAGGGATTTCAGACATCATTGAATAACTGGTTTGCTCTCTAGATTTTGGTGGCAACGAATTCAAAGCTATACTGCTGAGAAGTCAAGAAAATCAAGAGCAGGGAAAGTGTGGAGCACTCCTGCGCCGGGTCGACTGCGAGTGCGCCTGAGCGCCGTCACTACTCCTTTGCTGAAAACTAAGCTTGAAGCTTTCAGGAGCAGTGTACACTTACAGCTTGAATGTAGCCTGTCTCCCACAGGCCCACGTGATCGAGCCATGGTTCTCAAGGAGGCATTACTAGTACAAGCCGTCAGCTTGGAGAGTGTAAGCAGGTCTTTAACTCAATGTAGACATGCCTTTGATAGACATGGTGGGACCCTGGCCTCTCTAAGTTCCTCTGTACTGCCCAGTGCCCTTACTATGACAACCTTCCTTGCCACAGTAGGAAGCCCAGTTACCATCCTAGACTATGGGCCAGACTATAGCTTTCTTCTCTGTGAGTTATTAGTCTCCAGTCTTTGCTAACTGAGGCAACACAGTTCCAGAAGGATATTCTAAACTAAGTCTCAAGAGGTCCGTTCAGATTCTGCCTCTGTGGCAAACTGAGAGGAAGGCAGATCTCGTCTGAGTCTTAGCTTTCCCACATGTTAAATGAAAGCTGCTAAAGCCTGAGGCGTCCACTGGCAAAATCAACAACTGTAATAGGAAACACTTGCCTTAAGAGGCAGTAATTACAACCAAAGTCCAGAAAGATTAAAAAGAAATGCTGTAGGAATGAGTGAAATTATTAGATTTTCTATTCCAAAAGCTACAGTATTAAATTAGTAGTAAGATTTCTGTGAAAGCTTCCAGAAAACGCCACAAATGGGAATCTGAAGGGAATCTGTGGCTGACACATAGTGATGGGCACTCACTTTAAACTCTGAACAAGAACACCCAAACTCAAGGCACCCAAGTCAGCTTCCTAAAAGTGCTGCCTGGGACACTGTTAAACAGAGCTCCAATGCAGACGCTCCAGGTGGAAGAGACAGAACTAAATCCATGTTCTTCCAGGATGCAGGCTACAGAGAAAAACAAGATGTCCACAAATACACCAGATGTCAGGATTTCAAATTTCCCCCGCAAAAATGAAAGTTGGAGGACTTCTAATACCTGCCACGTGAGGTTCAGTGAAATCCAGGTCTCCTTACTTCTACAAAAATCAATTTAGGCATATGTTGCTGGAAGTAACAAATTTCTGAGGCACTACCTCTTAAAAAAAAATTAAACATTTTATATCAAACACAGCCTCTCCTACCTCGGGATCTCAGCAAATGACTTTCCAGTTTATTTTAATGCAAAAACAAACTGCTGTTTCAGCACACCAGAATATAACATACTGTTCTACATCAAAATACTAATTCCTCTATAGCTCAGCACGGAGAGTGCTTGCCTGGCAATCAGCACGCATAGGCCACATCAAATGTTCACCCACAAATAGATCTACTGTCCTTATTCCTCTCAAACTGAGACACTTCTGGTACATAGTACATTCCAACCCTTCCAGCACACACTGTTGTAATTATCCACTTTTCTTCTACCTAGCAATTTTTTCCTCTGTAATAGATCACACCCAAAAGTGTATAGATGCACATACAACCACATCTTAAAAATACAAAACAAAATCACAGTACTCAAGAGTTGGAGGCAGAAGATAATGAACTTAGGGTCAGTAAGGGGTACACACACAGAGACAAAGACAGATAGACAGACAGACAGACACTGACACACACACACACACACATTCTTATTATCTAGCTCTCTCTCCCTTCCCCCATCAGGTATGGCGTAAACATCTCAAGTCAGCATGCTCCAGACAGATCCTGACTTATTGTTCCCATGCCCATACTACTCCACATGGAAACAAACAAACTGACACTCAACTACCATGCACATCCACGCATACCAAAACAAAACAAAACAAACAAACTAAAAACAAAAAAGGACCTGCCCTGAATTGCTCTGTTCTCTCTCTCTCTTTCAAATTCCAAGTTAAAGTCACCAGCAAAGAATTCAAATGGTGTAGGAGGTCCTTCTGTTTGTGTGTTGCTTTCATTGGTTAATGAATAAAGAAACTGCTTTGGCCTGAGCTTAGGGAGAGGGAGTAGACAGAACTGAATTCTGGGAGGAAGAAAGCAGAGTTAGGAGAGAGATGCCATGGATATGCCAGAGACAGATGTGCCAACTCTTTCCTGGTAGGCCACTGCCACGTGGTGATACACAGATTAATAGAAATGGGTTAAATCAAGATGTGAGAGTTAGCCAATAAGAGGCTAGAGCTAATGGGCCAAGCAGTAATTTAATTAATACAATTTCTGTGTGGTTATTTCGGGTGTAAGCTAGCCCAGGAGGCTGGGACAAACAAGGGGCCCTCTCCCTACAACATTCAAAGAGTTTCTTCCTTGTACTATTCAGCCACCAGCATGATAACCTCAAAGCCTCATTACCTAGATCCCCTCAGGGGTCTGGCTTCTCAGTGTACTGCTCTCTGCTCAACAGTCTCTCCCTCAGAGGGTTCAGCCTGACTGGACTGAATGAAATAAACCACCTGGGACTCCATCAGCCCTGCTCTTAAAGCCTAATTTGGCTGGCTAGTTGGTTGGTTGGCTGCTAGTTTTGAAACACATTCTCACTACAAAACACAGGCTGCTCCTCAACATTCATCCTTTTGTCAAAGCCTGCTAAGTACCAGGATGCCTTGCTTTCCCTATCACTGAGCATCTCAAAACATGAAGAATGGCTATTTTAAAACGTTTATTTGCTGATACCCACCACACACACACACACACACACACACACACACACACAGAGACTGAAAAACTTTTCTAATGAGTATGGGACACAGAACAGGGCACTGGAGATGCCCAATGGAAAATGCCTGACATTTGGTCAAATCCTCTCCCATGCAAATGCCATATGATAATGCTCTAGTTTATGATATTGGAGGAAGTCTCACTGTGACAACATAGCTGACAAAGACAGCTTAGGAAGCGGGGGCTGCTCTGGCTCCCAGTCCATCACAGTGAGGAAGGCACAGAGGGTAGACTATCTCCAGGTAGATAGTCTGCATCCACAGTCAGGAAGCAGCATCAAGGAATGCTGGTGCTCAGTTTGTTACCCTTGCCCATGGTCATGCTGCCCAAATTCGGAATGGCATTTCCTCCGCTACTATAGCAGCTCTGACACACAGACACAGGACTGCATTTCCATGATGATTCTAAATGCAATGAAACTAAATGTGAAGCCTACAGACCACACCTAGACTCTTACCTTCTCGGGCATTTCATTTTGTTTCTTTTCAAGGTATGGTCTCATGCAATCCAGGCTGGACTTGAAATCTATGCAGAAGAGACTGCTGATCACCCTGCCTCCATCTCCTAGGTTCTGGGAGTATAGGGCTAAAGTATCATGCCTAGTTTTAGGTGCTGCTAGGATCTGAAGGCTTTGCCTATGCTAGGCAAGCTCTCTATATATCCTCAGCTTTGTTCCTCTTTTTTTTTTGGGGGGGGGGGCAGGGGTAGGGGATAGTTTTAGAATACTAAAATGATGTTTAAAATACTCCAGCAATATGATACACTCTGAAACACTTACACTTTTGTCAGTATGAAGTTTCTTTTAAGCTTCTGTTTGTTACAAAAAAAAGAGAGAGAAAGAAAGGCAGGCAGGCAGGCAGACACTACAACAACCTGAGGAAAATGTTCAGAAAACAGAATCTATGAAAATCAAAACATTCTTGCAAAAAATTCAATAGTAATCTATAAAATAATTTCCTTTACCATTACACATAATTTTCAAAGAGAATGATTTTATTAAAAAAGCAAATATGATGTGGTGTAGGAACAATGATGAGAATAGTATCACTGATGCCCACTTAGCCAAATAACCTGGGAAGGCAGAAGGCAAAGTTTGCTTTTCGCTTACAGTTGAGCTGTATACAACCCAAACACAAAGGCGCTCTGAATTCCCCATACACTCTCATCTCACAGTAATTTCTGTCTGAGCATGGTAGCGCTTGCCTGTATTGCCAGCTTTTAGGAAGCTGAGAAACGGGAGAACTACTGAGAGTTTTGAGGCTACACAGTGAGATACAAACTAAGCTAGAATAGACTGAGATACAGTCTCCAAAAAGATGATAATAATGATTTATGATGAGACATTTTATATGCTATAAAAATTCATGCAAGGTAGTTTAGCAGATAGAGGGACCAGCCACCAAGCCTGAAACCCTCAGTTCCATCTCCACACAATAGGAGGAAAGACTTTTCTCTATATTCTCTATGACCACACCTGCTGAGAGTTGTCATCTGACCTACACACAAACACAAACACACACAATAAATACCATTTTAAATTTTTGTTTAAAAAGATATCTACTGAATTTTTATATTTTCATTATAATTACTCTATTTTGACCTAAGATTCTGTTTATTGTTTAACAAAAAAACTTATTGACATGAGTGAAAATCAATTATTATTTTAATTGTGCTACATTGGATTAATCGTGCTCCATCAACTATTTACTGTATAACCCTTGTCATAATTTTTCTTCTACCTGAAAACTGTGGGCTAGCTTTGTGAGCACTCTCTAGAATATATATGCCAAAGAATTATTCAGGAAATACAAAAAAACAAAATAATAAAAAAAGATCTCTAAACACAGTGTCTCTGGCCTGGACAGTAAGGTTATGGGGTGAGAAACACCTATACCAATAATTCCTTGGCATATACAGTATGATCTATAGAGACCTGAGGAAACAGTAAGAAAAACTATGATGAAAATATTGGTAATTTTCATTATGTGAATTCACTTCTGAACCACAAAAAGGGAAACATAAAAATTATAGTATTTATAATATAAAATAATATAATATAAAAGTTATTCACCAATTAATTCAGCCAAAATTCAAAATGAAACAGACTTATAGGACACCATGCTTCCTCACCATGTAGCTCAGGCTGGTTTAGAACTCATGATCTTTCTATCTCAGTTGCCTACTTGCTGGGTTAGACATGTACATACCAAGCTTCCTTGCCTATGCTTCCTGGATTAGCTAAAGATAGCCTTGATTTTTACTATACTATAGACTTCTCTCACTATGGGGATCAAGTTAAGAATCCACACTTTATTTGGAAAAAGGAAGATCCAAATAATCACTACACTGATACTTAAATTCCTAGAGAGATCAAAGACACTGTTTCACATGTATAACACAACACTTAATACTACATAATTGCATTCAAACAAAACAGATCATGCTGACTAGTTGTTACAGCTGGGCATGGGGTGGGGCACGCTTTTAATCCTAGCACTTGGGAGGCAGAGTCAAGTGATCTCTGAGCTCAAGGCCAGCCTTGTCTACAAAGAGAGTTCCAAGACAACCAGGGCTATGCAAGAAACCCAGTCTGAAAAAGAAAAAAGAAGAGAAAAGAATTAGTTGTTACAGCTATAGCTAGAATAGGATTTAAGACTGAGTACTGAAGCCACTATCTGTCTTCAGACTTTTCTCAAACCTAGTCCCCGTACACCGGGGCCTCACGGTCTTCTAACAGTGGACAGGCACACTGCTGCACAGCTTATTCGTGCCTGATTTGACTACACAGGCAGTAACTGAGATGTACTTTGTTTTAGGAAGTCTCTGCCCATGACGCCGGCTTTTGTGCTTTCCTCGTCTATGCTTCTGTGAATGCACACTGCTCTCAAAACTCCCTTGGTTTGACGCTGTTCTACTAAATAGAAAGTACTACAATGTGCCCACTATTGCCAGTCAACTCAGTTCACCCTGTGCTAACAGGGTTTTATCAACTTGACACAAGCTAGAGTGAACGGGGAAGAGAAACCTCAATTGAAAAAAAAAAATGTCATCAACATATTGTTTGTAGACAAGACTGTGGGGCATTTTCTTGATTAAATATTTGATGTGGGAGAGCCCAGCCCATGGTGTGTGGTGCCACCACTGGGCAAGTAGTCCAGATTGTATAAGAAAGCAGGATGAACAAGTCAGTAAGTAACGTTCCTCCATGGCTTATGCTTCAGTTTCTGCCTCCAGGTTCCTGCCTTGAGATCCTGTCATGGCTTCCCTCAGTGGATTATGACTCATAAAGTCAAATTTTATTAAGCCAAATAAATTCTTTTTACCTCAAGTTGTTTAAGTCATGGTCTTTATCACAGCAATAGAAAGAAAACAAAGGCATGACTCAAACCACTACATTCCTTCAGAGCAATCTGAGTTTACTGTTTAGTCTATAAGGCACCATGCTTAGCACGCGCACGCACACGCACACACAGCTCAAAATCCAATGACAGGTAAAAAGTAGTCTAGGTCAATATGACATCCTTGTTCTCCTTGTTAGTGGCTATCACTTAGGTCTGAGTCTGAGGCCTCACTGGTTATGAAGTACAGTGAAACCTTGGGGAACAACTTTCCTCCCTACTTAGTGAACAAGAGTAAAGGAACATCTTGACTGTTGTAACTACCACTGCATACAACATATGAAAATGTTCCTAAGACATCAATATTGCTGCCACAGAAGCAATGAACTGAGGATAGAATCTCAAGACAGAAGATCCCTGTGCTGCAGAAAACTTCAACCCATGCAATTAACTGACACAGAACTTTCCATCTCCAGACTTCTTGCTATATGAGATCACAAAATTTTTATAGGACCGACAAGATGGCTCTGAGGTAAAGGCCCTTACTGTAAAACCTAAAGACCTAAAGTACCACCCAGAACTTAATGTGGCTGAAGAAAAGAACAGACACCTCAAAGCTGCCCTTTGACATCCACATGTATGTTATGCCACAACACTCACATACATGTTTTAATAAATAAACACAAAGCCTTTAGACTTATGCTTTGGGTTGATTCTCCGGGCATATACAGTCAAAGCTATTCAAGCCAAAACAGCTTCCTTTCATAAAAATACATTAATGTATGGAATGAACCTGAATCCATGTCCACCTCCACTTGACCAGGTCATAGTCTCAGCATGCTACCAGGCTTCCTTCTCAACCAGCTGCACTAGGATTCCAATCCAGGCTCAGCTCTCTAACTCCAGATCTCCTCTGACTGTATTGCAAGTGAACCAGGGACTCCACGTTTCTGTCTGTTTGCACACTTATTAGTCTGGTGCCATTCCAGATGCCAGATATCATTAGAAGCTCAGATTTGACTAATGAGGAGCCAGACACACAAGGGAAATGTGATGTGCTTATTCCTACAAATACTTCCTGTCTCGTGAGCTGACATGCATGTTTCAAAACAGCAAGCTATTTCCTATACTTCCCACATGCACTAAGAGCGAAATGCCTTTCTATCTCACAATCTTGTTTCACTTTTTATAGCACACCACCAGCAGCACCACCAGCACCAGCAGCAGCAGCAGCAGCCAGTTGCTCAGTATGGCAGTCAGTGCCCAGGAAAGGAGTGGTTATCACCAAAGGGGATCAGGCTGGGGGGATGCCTTTACAGAAAATGGAGGAAGGGCTCCACAGAGGATGGTTGTTTACTAGAAATCATAGATATTTAGAATCAGAACCAGAAGTGATATATGGAGTCCAATTCCTAAGTCAGTGCTTTCCCTAATATCAGACTGCTTCTAAGTTGCCTATTAAATATTTACTAGGAATACTTGGCCAAACAAAAAATAATCCATTATTGTATTCAAGTAAACCAAAACCTTTTAGTAGGTTAGGCTGACAGATGCACACTGTCCTAAATATTGACTTTTGATTTTTTTAAATGAGCTCCACTACCCAGCTATCTCTTCCATTCTTCTAGTCAACAAGATTCTATTTGATCTGAGTAATTCAAACACACCAATTGCTATCAGTTCAAACACACTTAAGATGGAGTCATAGTTCTAACTGTTTCTTAATGTATCCACTTTCTGTTTAATAAAAGCAATGCAAAGTATCATATTTATTAAATTTAGAAAGACAGAACTTGCATTTTTATATTAAATGCTATAATTTCCTTAATGGAGTAATTATCACAAAGTGCCGATTTCATCCAACAGTTTCCTCTTTATCAAGCCAATCAGTCTGGGCAATCTCAACTTGGAGCTCAGGAAATCAAGTCTTTAGAAGTTTGTCTATAAAGGTTAATTAGGATGGGATTTTCCTGAGTGTGCTAGTCAGTCCTCACCTTCATCTCACTGCAGAGGATCAACTCAAGCCAGTCCCTACAATTCACCCACTTTGCCAAGGAGTAAACGTGGAATCTGTATTAATGATGCATGAAGAGACTATTGTTCGGGTCTTCATGGAAAGATGGGTCAGCCTCTTGCCCAATCAGGAGAGAAAAGAGTAAGAGAAAAGAAAGAACCTGGGTAACTGGCGACAGCACAGATGTCCCTCTCTGGAGCTCCAAAGACCTCCACTTTGCAGCACACTTCACTTTCTTTCCACTGAAGTCACTTCTGGTTGAGGGTTTTGCTACTCGAAGATGTACTGGACAACAGTACTAGAAATGAAAGGCACGGCGGAACTCTAGCATTCCAAAACTCATCCTGTGAGAGGACTTCCCTCAAAGTGCCAGCCGTCTGCAGAGCAAAGACTGCCAAGACTTTCCCCAACAACACATGACAGGTCACCTGTCAGAAAAACAAAAAGCACTTTTATATTCTTTGAAATGACTTGGTTGGTGCCCAGCACACACTTCCTGGCTCTCAGGATTAGAAGTAAGCCAGACAAAATACTTGCCCTCGAAGCTTAGACAGAAAGAGGGACAAAACTAACAAGTAAGCAACATCTTCATGAAGGGCACAAACAATGTCTCCCATGATCGGGATCTGAACATCAATGAGAGGGTTATAAACACAACAATCTAGAGAATTCTCCCACTGCAGTGGAGAAAAGGCTCAGAACAAGTACAGCAAAAGATGAGAGAGAAGCAGAGGTTAGGCCAAGACTACAGAAACATGACAGGAGAAGAAACATATAAAATCAACATATAGACAGGGACACATCCTATCCTCAAATCTTAAAAACTAATTAAAAATATTTTTTAATTAAAAAAAAAGAAATAGGGAGGTTGAAACAGCATTTGTTTCTGTTTGTCCTCTTAGGAGCAGTGCACTGGGACAGATGGGATGTTGTATCAATTATCTTGATCCTGAGATCTTCCAACACCTTTCTAAAGAAAACATCAGAGCAGCCAAAGGTCAAAGTTCCCAGTCCATATTTTCTAATCATAGAAAGCCAAGCACTCTCTGGGGCTGAAGCAACAGCTCACTCTGCAGAGTCCTCCACAGAGGACGGATTCTCCAAATCCTGTCACCTGTCTCCTAAGCTCGCGGAAGTTCCTCACAGCAGTGTGGAAACGCAGGCACCTTTCCTACAGCACATAAATAAAGACTTGGGAAACACAGGACACTTTGTAAAGAGGAAAAAAAAACCTTGTAAAGTGATAAACCCCAAAATTAAAAATTAGCACCAACAAAAGTTCCAATGTGCAATCTTTCAACAGTATGGAAAGCTCTGACAAGGTGCATGGTGACACAAGTGAGGCAGCGCCATGGTTGTCCATGTTTCAGAAAGAAGTGAGCAGCCACTGCATTGCTCTTTGGAGGGAACGGTAAGGCCTTCGAGAGAAGCACCAGAGAATGGAGTGAGTGGCCTTTAGTTTAATCATTTGAGACAGAACAGTAGGCAACTACAATTTTAAATTTTAAGTTATTCTTATAATATTCTACATAGTAAACGGTCTCAGAGTTTAAGTCATAGGGTAATGGGGTAATACCACTATGGTATCTAAGACTGAACCCACAGCTTTTTTAGAATGTACATTTTAAAAATAGATGTGGCATAAAACCTTAAGATTTCAAAAAATAAGTTATTTGCCAGGTGGTGGTGGTGCACACCTTTAATTCCAGCACTTGGGAGCCAGAGGCAGAAGGATCTCTGTGAGTTCAAGGCCAGCCTGGTCTACAAGAGCTAGTTCCAGGACAGGTTCCAAAGCTACAGAGAAACCATCTTGAAAAAAAAAAAGTTATTCAGGTATCTATGTTTTTAAAAATACATTTGTTAGGTCAGGGATGGGGCCTGATGGTAGAGAACTTTCCTAGCAAGTCAAGGGCCCTGGGGTCAACCCTCTAATAATACCAAAATTCAGAGATGCTCAAATTCTTCATATAATAACAGGCATTGTTTGCATTTAACCCACACACATCCTCTAGATACTTTAAGTCAACTCAAGATTACTTTAAGAAGCCAATGGCAATGCTGTGTTCATAGTTGTAAACTATACTGCAGACAGTTATGACTAAATTGGTACTTGCTCAGTATACATGCAATTCTTCCCCTGGTTTTCTTTTTCAATGTTGGGTCACCACCTGCTAAACCTACAGATAAGGAATGCCAACTCTAAGAATCACCCTTAAATACATGAAAAATGTTTGCTTCTCCTTGACTGAAGAACACAGTGACATAGCCCTGTTATGGTGACCACCACATACATCTCCATCTTTACTCCTTGGCCCAGCACCATCATTAGTGCATTTTTAAATTACCTTTAGCACGCTCCAAACCACTCAAGGGTACTCACTGAGCCACATACCTAGCCACCATGATAGTAGGTAAGCAGACATGTGTAGGATGGTAACTGGTTACCATATTGCCAACTATTACCCAGATTTCTTTTCAATGCGAGAGATAAGAATTAGCTAGCTATAGATAAAATGGAAAGATTAGGATGCTATATTAACAATGATAAAAGTATTCTTTGGTTGTTGACCAACAACTTTAAAGGGGATTTATTTCCTTAATTTAAACACCAGTTGCCAAATATTCAATAGTTCTCTGCTACAAGATTAATGGTTTGCAATAACCAAAGTGGATCTCAACAGCCACATAACCAAGGAAGCAACCACAACACAGGGCCACTCACCAGGCTGCCAAGGAACAAAATCTTAGCAGGTGGTCATCCTCTGCTCCAATTCAGTCATGCTGCACATGACATTATCTCCACAATTGTATGGGGTTGTTTTGTGTAATGTAACCCCTGGTATCCCATTTTCAATATTAAGACAAAACTGTCTTTAATGGCAGGCAAACCACAATAGGAAACATCAATGATAAAAATAAGTCTGCTCAGGGCTCAGTGAAAAGGGCCCCTCCCAAGTCCCAGAGGTAACTGCCAAGCCTTACCCACCCTCACCTCAATATTTGTTCAGTGAAGCAGTGCTGTACCTGGAACAAATCCCAAGGCCTCGTCAAACACCAGGTGGTATTCCAGTGTAATTTTTTTAAGTAACAGATGGCTCAAACTTTTCATGTTTATGACATGCAGCCAGGACTTACACAAGTGAAACTGTCTTCCAAGTTCTTTATACAAGTAGCACAATTACTCATGTGACTCAACTCTTCGCATCATAAAGACAGCAGCAGGTGGGACAGATGCTGGGCTCCTGGATTATTTATGACTTTGCATAACAGACAGAGAAACCACACACATGAACACAAATGGAGCCGAGTGCAGTTACACATTCGATGCTATTCCATTTCCTCGGCCATAAAGTTTGAAGGCCAAACTAAGTGAGTGCTTTGGTTTGAGTAAATAAAAGTAAAATGTTGCAAAGCTGAAATAAAGGCAGTGAGAAGAAAGGTGTTTCCAGTGTCCTTATATCTGAACAGTATTCTCACAGAAGTTTGAGAATAGGAAATAAGTAGGAGATGGCTGGCCCAGGAGCCCTGAAATGACTTTCACTGCCTGCAGAGAATTGTTTTTATTAATAGTTGTTAATCTCACTGAGCTTAATTTATATATTAAACTGTATCATAGATTTGTTCATAACTGGAAAAAAACACAGTATATACATGTTCAGTACCATCCATGGCTTCAGGCATCAACTGAGAGGTTCATGGGATGCACTCCCCTCAAATAAGAACAACTGTACATCAAATTTGTTTAAAAAGGAAGGGAAAGAGAGACTGAAGAAATGTAAAAGAAGTTACCCTAAGTGACTTTTCTCTCTCTTCCTCTCCTTCCCTCACAATGTCCCTACTAAACAACTCTACAACCAAGGTCTATCCACCTTTCCCCAAGAGGACCTGGGGATTGCAGAATTAAGACAGCAGAACCTTGACAGGAAATATGTGGGCTTTACACAGTGCCCACCTGTGTCAGCCTACTGTCCTCTCAGTGCAGGGCAGTGGGTAAGAGGGATCATGCCCAGAGCACCACTTAGGCTTTCTTGTCACTGACGATCCATCACAGGTATGTATGGATACCCATGATTGAGACCTGCGGCCCTTGCCAGAGTTACAGACAGGCACAGACATTTGATAATGTCAGTAACTGTTTCATCTGTGGCCCAGTTCCTGGGTCCATCACGCAGCTCCCCTATCAACACAGAAAACTTGGCCTAGTAATACAAGCAGAAACAGAAAGCTGAGCCCAAACAGATTCAAGACCTGCTATACTAGCAAAAGACATAACCAGGAAAGAAAAAGGCTAGAAACTACACAAAACTCCTACTAACCCAGGCAGTGGTGGTGCATACTATCAATTCCAACACTTGGGAGGCAAAGGCAGCAGATCTCTGTGAGTTCAAGGCCAGCCTGGTCTATAGAGCAACTTCCAGGATAACAGAGATATTACACAGAGAAACCATGTCTCGGGGAGAAATAAAAAAAAAAAAAAAAAACTAGACTCCTCTAAACCTCATGGAATATATTCAAATACTCGATATATTTTGAGTTTATCTAGCAACTGAATTACCATAGTCATTATTCCTGGGTAAAACTTAAGTGTTTTTCAGATGAACTTATTTTTATATGGCATCACCATGGTAAATTATTTTTCTAAATGTTTGCAGTGTGTTTTATCCTTGTATGGATTATAATCCTCACTAATGCTACATGCCAAAAATCTACTGACTTCAAAAGGAGGAGATGCATTACAGTCGGTGATGTTGCTCTTCACAAAACATGTATTTTGTGAAAAACTTATCTGATTATCCTCTTATGCAAAACAAATTCACTCACTGATCCACATCCCTTATCATAAAGCTTGGGACAGAACTCTTGGACTGGGAGAGTTTTTCAGCTACTGGTATATTACATAGACCTTTCCATCAGGGGTTAGCATCCCTAATCCATAAACCTGAAACCTAATGTTCTGAAATCTGAAGCTTTCGAATGTCGAGTTAGAACTCAAAGTATGTCTAATTTCAGATCAGTGTGATTTCTAAATAGGCCTATTCAACCTGAATGTGCTTTAGAACTGAAATTATAGCCATACAAACATGTATTATGTGACCGTAAACAAAATTAAAATGCTATAATGTAGTCATTCAAACTGAGAAAAGAGCCAGTTTTTAAATATCTAAAAACAACTGCACCAGCCCTAAGTTAATTAGTTCACACTTGAGGCCAACTACCCAGCATGCCTTGTAATTATAGACACCATGATCACTGTTTCGCCAATTTCACAAGCTTGACCATTTTGTACAACACTTACAGGAAAAATTAACACTTGGAAGAAAGCTGACTTTTAAATTTACAACTATTAATTACCATCCTCCTTCCTTCCTCCCGTTTATGGAAGCACAGTGAAAAACTGTTGCAGGCTATGTACATTTTAATTGAACATGAATTGTTAGTTTCCTTTCACCCCTACTTTCTGACCCATTTATTCCAAATCCAAATATGGAATATTAACCAGATGACCGGCTTATGACGGGCACCAGCGTTAACATGAATTCAACCCTCAGCATGGCCTCGGGGAACTGAACAACGTCAACCAAACTTCCATGTTGAAAAACTAACTCACCAAAAGATTTGGAGAGCGAGATTTAATCTGAGACACAATGAGAAAGGAATATTACTGCTGATGCCTGCCTTAGAGACGTGCGTCACAGATTCTTGTTTCCTGGTCCTACACGGTTGTTCCTGCCCACTGAACACAGGATGGTCCCATGTGACAAATAGAAATTCATCTCCTAACACTTTCCTCTGGCCCCTCATCCGCAGCAACCCTGGCCTGGGCTTACTCCTCCATCTTCTATACTGCTATTTCCTTCTTAAACACTCCGGTCTGTGCTCCAATGCCATCTTATTAAAGAAGTCCTTCTTACTCCTACTACACAAGATATCATCGCCCAACTCTCTCAAGATCTTACTATCATATTCTTCATAGCATTGAGTAGCTGAATTAATACTTGGTTTTTCAGTGACAATGTAAGCTACATAAAAAAAAGAGACATTTTAAAATTGATGTGTGTTCACCAATATATCTCCAGATCTTTATTTTAAAAAAAAAAGAAGAAGAAGAAGAAGAACAGTTCTTAGAACTTGGCTCAGTAAATAATTATGTCTATGGATATATGGCCTACCAACCCATGTTCACTCATTAACTCCTTTGTTTTATTTGGTGCTGAAGTCTGGTGCCTAAAGCAGTACTTAATACTTGAGGCACCCAGTAATTATGTTGAGTGATATCCACCAAATAGGCATGGTGGCTTTTTGAGTATCTGTTTGTTTCTGATGATAAGGATTGGAGAAATGAAGCTCATGCTCTCCTGCTGAGCTACACCCCTCTCTGAACTGCTATTATTAAATGCTTTCAAAATCGAAAGACGCAATAAAGATAATTTTATTAGTGTCTAAGAGTGCTTAAATTTCATCATTAAATAAGAATTAACTATTTCCCTAATCACTAAAGCTTTTAACAGTTATAAAAATTGAAACTGCCATCATAATGGACCATATATGAACATTTGTACACTTAAAATATCCATAAACGTATATATAAAACTGAGGGTCAATCACATAATTGACAATAAAAATATAGCTTTGGGCTAGTGAGACAGCTTAGTGGGTAAAACTGTCTGACACTAAGCCAGACAACCTGAGTTCAATCTCTAGGTTTTCACATGGTGGAAAGAAAGAACCATCTCTCACAAGGTGTCCTCTGAGGAGGATGATGATGAGACAGAGAGAGAGATAACAGAGAGAGGGAGCTAACTTAAAATTGGCTTGAAAAGATGTACAGGCTTGCTGAATGTCTCCCCAAATGCTCATGTGTTAACGGTGTTGTTCCAATGGCATCACTATGGGGAGGGAATGGAACACCAGGACTAGGCTGTTCTAATTCGACAGTTGTGTTAATTACTTTTCTATAGCTGTGACAAACTCTATGGCAAAGGTAACTTCTAGACAAAGGAGTTTGGGGTTATAGTGCCAGAGGGCGCATCACAGTAGGGAGGCCTGGGGCAAGTAAGTTCTAGACAAAGGAGTTTGGGGTTATAGTGCCAGAGGGCGCATCACAGTAGGGAGGCTTGGGGCAAGTAAGTTCTAGACAAAGGAGTTTGGGGTTATAGTGCCAGAGGGCGCATCACAGTAGGGAGGCAGGGGCAAGCTGGAGATGGAAGCCAGAAGATCACACCTTCACCGCAAATGCAAAGCAGAGAGAAGCTGCATGTGAGGCAAGGCTTTAAGCCAGTGGGTCGTCATGACCCCTTTAGGAGTTGAACCCTTTGGGACCCTTTCACAGGGTCACCTAAGACCATCGAAAAACAAATACATGTGCATTGTGACTGATAACAGTATAAAAAGTACAGTTATGAGGTACCAACAGAAACAATCTTATGGTTGGGGTCACCACAACATGAAGAACTGCATTATAGGGTTACAGCATTAGGAAGGTTGAAAACCACTGCTCTAAATGTTCTAAGCGTGCCCCCAGTGACATACTTCCTCCAGCAAGACTGCATCTCCCTAAAAACCTCTCCAAAGAGCACCACCAACTGGAGATCAAATGTTCAAATACAGGAGTCTATGAGGAACATTTTTCATCAAACCACCACACTAGGGGTGATGTCTTCAGCAGGGCTTATGAGATGTTACTCTTCACTGTTCCACTTCTTGGCCAAGTTTGCTCAGCTAGGACTTCCCTCTCATTACCATCCAGCATCCTCCTGAGAGACCCAAAAGCTATGCTCAGTTGACCACTGCAGAGACTCTCCAAAACCATGAGTCAGAATAAGCTTCTCTCTAAGTTAATTCATAGATTTTATTATATTAATGGGAAGCTGCTGCAGTCAGAGAGAAAACAAAGTCTGACTTCATTTGAACGGGGTAGCTCTTGAAAGATACACACTGAAATCAGACAGTGCAGAGAGGTCTGGCTTGGCTGCTCTGCAGTGTGGCTCACAGAATTCATGAAGCACTCCTTCTCTTTGCACATGTTGGAAATCACACTGTAGCATACTGATCTGAACAATTACATGCTAATTTAAAACAGTTAAAAGTTCTACTTCATTTTAGCATTAAATAATATGAATATCACTTAAAACAAATTAAATTATTTTAAGTAAATCAGGTACTCTATAAATTGTTTTCAAAATTAAACTGCCATGAGTATTTTGAAAATGAATTGGGCAAAAGTGCTGGCTCAAGCCATGCTTAAGAGCACTGGCCACTTTTCCAGCAGACGATGGTTCTATCCCCAGCACCCAGCTGGCAGCTCACACTGTCTGAAATTCCAGTCCCAGGAGATCCAATACCCTCTTCACATCACCAGCATGTATGTGGTACATAGATGACATGCATGCAAGCAAACACCAACACACATAAAATGGAAAAACAAAGTAATTTTTAAAAAGAAAATTAATTATATAACTAAGTCCTTTTGTTTTCAACAAAATTATCTTAGAGAGCAGAGAAGAGCTGGTTAGAGTTGATGCTGTTGTGTTCATTTTTGGACAGAACCTTCTATAGGCAAGATAGCAGACTTTTTTTTCCAGTCAACTGCCAAATAACTGTTTCAGAGTTTGAGGGACATATGGTTTATGTCACAACTAAACTTCTAACTCTATCCTAACAGTGGGAAAGCACGCTGGCTAATAAACTAAAGTCTGTTCCAATAAAACTTTATTAATAAAAACAAGCAACCAGTTAGGTTTGTCCTAAAGGCTAGAGTTGGCTTCCCTTTAGTCCACCTCATTTCAGCCAGGAACGTTATCTGAGCCCACAACATCCCGCTTATGAACAGGCTATATGCCAGAAGTCAACATATGGCGGTGATTTTCCTTAACTTTCATTACTTTTGCAATACAAACTGCAACAGAAACAGTTCAATTGGGGAATATCAGACAACTGGAGCAAAATTCTCCCTTGCCTATGCTCTGTCCCTCAAGTAGAAACAAAGAGAAATCACTTGAACTGAAGAGCACCTGGGTCATAAAGGTCAAACAGTATATAGTATAGTCAAACACGAAGGAAGAATGGCACGCTCTACTTTTTCCAGAAACACCTTCAACCTGTATCATCTCTCCACTACCTGAAGACCACCGCTGCATCTTAAATCACCCGCCATGACATTACGCCATGATCTGCCAGCCTCTGTGTGCCCGGGGCTTTCAGCGAGGCCACATGCCTTTTCCTCATTGTCTCTTTCCCTTTAACAAAGCCAAGCTCCTCTAAAAATAGGGAGAAAAACAGGCAAATAAAGGATGCCAATGTGTGAGACACAAAACTGAAAACAGTCACAAGATCCCCATCCAGGAAACTTGCATTGTCTGTATTAAGTAAGGATGGCCAGGCACAACTTGATGATCTCAGGGCTATGACTTTAACCATAATGGGGAAAGCGCAAGTGTTAGGAAAGGGGGAGAATGGATCAGAACATGGAGGGCTTGGCAAGGAACACAGCAGCCGGGCAATGTTACTGACACCTGTCCATCCTGGCACAAACATAGCCCACAATAGAGTCGTCCCATTAGTTCAGCATGGCCAGGAAGGTGACAGAGGTCCTGGAGTGGCAGAGACTGAGGGGGACGGGGCACACCAGTATCTAAAGGGGGCAGATGCAGTCTTCATCACTCCAGCCTGCTGCGGGACTGGGTCTGTAGGGTTTTCCTAGAAAGCCAGAAATACAGACTTTTTTTTTTTAAAAAATATAAAACTACCAATTAGTGGAAACACTTCACCAGTCGGTGACAATTCAGCCCACAGCCCAGTATTCGGCTTTTTGTCCCTACTCTCAACAGGCTGTGGTCCTTCTTAACTCTGTTCTCTGAGAAACAACATCAGAAAGAAGTTAGGCCTTCCCTAGGAACTGCATAATAACAGCTGCCCCCCTCTTCTCAACAGTCACATGTATCCCTAAGTTCAAGACTTGACATCTTAGAACTAATTAACATTAAAAGTTTTAGAAAAATAAAAAGCCCAAGCCACCTTGGTGATAACCGAATACATTCACTGCTGAGTGGTTTACTTCAGCCAAAATGTAAATCAGGGTTGAGACACAGCCTACGAGTCCCAGCTGGCCCTGCAGCCATCCCAGAGGTAGCATGGTGGGCAAGTCTCTTTCCCAATAATCAAGGTTCCTCGCTGTTCAGCTGGTATCTTGCCTCAATCAGCTGCCTCTTCCTGCAGCCGAAGATGAGCTGCACACTATAAAACAAATCTGAGCTTGCCATGAATTCAGCTCCTTCACTCAGGTCAGACCTGCCACAGGTCAGGCCTGCCAGCTGCTGTGCAACGTCGGCCCACTTTCTGCCCAGACCTGTAATTATTTACAGTTCTGCACCTGTCACAGTCCTCGCACAATGACTTTCCTTGTTTCCTGAGCTGTACAGACAGTTAGACACAACCCTTCCAAAGCCGAGAGCTGGGGGCACATTAGAGAGGAGCTGCTACCATTCAGCTCTAGCCACTTTTCCAGAGAAAAAGAGACGGTGGTGAGACGAGAAAGTTAAACAAGGTTCTCGTGGTTAGCAAACCAAATATTCGGCACCCATTTCAATCTTCGTGAGCACAGAAATTACCTATGAAATGCTAAAATGAAGAAAACACTTCATCTGGATGCCAGACCTCCAAAATCAGAACTTAGAACCGAAAGGAGTAAATACAGTTTCAACAGTGGCCTGTGAAGCATGCTCCCAAAACTCCTCAGGCGGTGTTAATCAGACCATCTCCTCAAAGACTGGCTAGTCACGAGTGCTGCCACTGAACCAAGGCAGGGTGGAGGGACCAACTGTTAAATAATTCAGAGGGTGGATAGAATTAAAGTAGACTCAAAAGAAGCACAGACTAACACTGTTGAGTGAGATCTCATTAAAAGTGAAATGGGTCTTCTGACTGTGCCTAAATCGGGGGCGCACAATCGGAAGCTTCGGCTTGCTTAACTTCTGTTCTCCTAAGTTATGCAACGCTCTCCAGAAGGTGCATATTTCTTTAAGAAACAAGCAGTCCTGGGTAAACAGGGTGCATCTGGTGAACACATGTCCATGAGCAGGTAGACACATGATTTCAGTAATGACTTCCAACACCATCTGTCAGGCAGGTAGTGCAAAATCTACTCGACAGGAAAGGCAGTTTGAAGTCATTTTTAAGCACACAGACTTGTTGTATCTGTAATAAAAGTCAAGATCAAACTACAAGCATGGAAATTTGTCTTCCTCTGCCCTAAATTTACCTGTGGCAGAGGCAGGCAGGTTCATTCCTGTTAATATGGAGGACAATAAAGCCACACAGCTTACAAATACAGAAACTGATAATTATCCCCAAAAGAAAACTTATGATTAAAAACGGCAGTAATTTATTCATCGCTAATCAATAACTAGCAAGAACAGTCTCTGTAATAAATTAAACTGTATCACCTGTCTACAAAATCACCTTACCATTAATTAAGGAATAAACCACAGTGGTGACTAGTGCTTTGAAATAATACTCAATATCATTAACTCGACTTGAAAAACATAAACCCTATTGTAAAAGAACACAGGGCAAGAAAAAAAAGAAAAAAAATACAAGAAGGAAGGGAAAGTTCAACCAATAATTATTCTGACTTTGAAGTAAGTTAGTTAGTAGAGAGACTGTGGAAGTTATCAGTGCATTTCCCCTTGATGTATGTCTGTTAACCCGTGACCCTTCCATCAAATGACTTGCATCATTTGAACACCCAAGGTGAACTGCAACAAAGTTACCTTGGATGGCACTGGGGAAATGATGCAGTTAGTAAAGTGGCTGCTATACAAACATGACTCCCAGAGTTCAGATCCCCAGAACCCATTTAAAGCTGGGCCTGGTGGTGCTTAGCTATAGTTCCAGGACTGGGGAGGCAGAGATGTGGATCTCTGCAGCTTTATGGCCAGTCAGCATAGACTACATGTGAGTTCCAGGCCAAAGAAAGACTTCATCTCAAAGTCTTCATCCTCAGCAAGTTGGGGGCTGGAGAGATGGTTCAGCAGTTGAGAGCACTAATTGATCTTCCAGAGGACTTGAGTTCCATTCCCAGCACCCACGGGGGCCAATACCTGAGGAACAACCCTTGAGGCTGGCCTCTGGCATCCATCTGTACCCACACACACCACATCCACATAAGCATACAAATGCACGCTCATGCACAGACACACAAGAAAACTAAGCTTGTAACCTAGCTGTAAAGAAGCCAAAGAAGGTGCCTTTGCTGTAAATCTAGCTTCTAACTTGTGGGGAGTTTTGTCTGTTGATTTGATTGACACTTTGTGGAACTTGTGTTTGAACTCAGGGCCTGATGTATCTGAACCTGGGTTTACTCTGGCACTGAGCTAAACCCCACTCCCCAATCTGTGTCTGTTAAAGGGCAGATTCCACTTCATTCACTAAACATTTCAGGTTGTTTTCAGCTTCCCATAACACTTGAGAAAATATATCGGCCCTTTCCACAGTCTCTGGTGCCTTGTAGCCCAGGAAAAGCTGGAATCCCATAAAAAATGTGCCAATTTAGGAAATATAAATCTTTTTTCTTTCTTTTTTTCTTTTTTTTGGGGGGGGGTCCTGATTAAAAGCAGCAAGGTCTGGTATTTCTTGGAACTCTCCATGATTTCCTTCCTACCTTGTTTACAGCCATCCATGGTGGAATACGGCTACAGCTAAAGAAAGAATGGCAGACTAACTGGTGATTTAAGCCATGGACTCAAGAAAGGTAGCTGTGGTTTTTACAAATCTACTATAAACATCAGAGAATGTGTCTTTGGGGAACCTGGAACAGGCAAAATCAAAGAAAGAGAAAGCAGACTGAGGGTTACCAGAGAAGGGGAGGAGAAGAGCGAGGATTGCTGAGAGGGTTTCAGTTGGGAATAATGAAACCAGTTCTGATATATGTCAGTACCAACTCTTAGCTGGGTACCAGTACAGAGCACAGATGTTCCTTGACCCGGGATACCTCTGATATATGTCAGTACCAACTCTTAGCTGGGTACCAGTACAGAGCACAGGTGCTCCTTGACCTGGAATATGATTACAAACTAATAACCTATCCTAAAAACGTCAGAATGCTTTAACATATGTAGTCTACTTCATGGCATAACAACACAGCACACACAGGGAGCAGAGTAAACAGGGAGTTTCTGCTCAGACTGTGAGGTTGACAGAAATCTACAGCCACTGCCACTGGCCAGCATCCTAACAAGAGTGTTACTGTAAATCGCAATCATAGGAAAGAGTGAAAAACAATGAGTTCAAATTCAGTTTCAAGTAGCTGTATGCATATTAGTTTTGTGCCATGACAAAGTTGAAAAGTCTTAAACTGGAAACTATCTAATATTTACTAGGCAAGAGAAATAAGAAAACAACAAATTAATGGAAGTAGTAGGCACAGGCATCAAGAAGTCAGGTGACATAACTGAACCTGTAAATATGAAAACAGAAGCTCCAGGGTGACATGCAAATATCACCCCCCACCCTGCAATTCAGCATCTGGTCTCAGCTGGAAAAGAAAGGTGTGGTGTTGATGAACACCTGAATGGACCTCTATTCAGAGCAGTTCTGAAGAATGGCTTTGAAGGTAAGCCCTTCACCCAAACAAAGAAAGTTGAGATGTATATGGGAGAGAGCCTACAGACAGAGATGATAAAAGGCCAATGGCTGGTGAGCCAAATGACCTCGGTACTCTTTATGGGATATTTTTATCGATGTCAGATTTTGCTTAGAAGCATAAGAAAATCTAGTCCTAAGGGCAACAATCTAATTTGAAAAAGAAAAAAGTTAACTATATTTACATCTTTCATAATTAGTAGCTAGGGGAAAGTAGTGCTGCATGATAAAGAATCTGAAAAGATCTGCTCATCCACTGACTCCAAAGGGCAAGTCATAACATCTTCCATCCTAGGCTTTATGAGCTTTAGTACACTAGGGAATAACATATCTCATGGATTGTGGCCTCTTTGTTGGGACATCTGTTGTCATAAAGGCCCATTAGTAAAGACAGAGAAAACATTCAATGCTATAGGAGGAGGACCTCTGCAAATTTCAAAGCATGGCACCTGAAACACAGGAAGGAGTAACATTCTCTGTAAGTATGATTTTGACAGTCAATTTGTGGGACTTGAATCACCTAGGAGTGTGTCACCGAAGGTATTTGCAGAAACAATGAACTGACGGGGAATGACCTCCATGCAACACAATGTAAATAGTATACCTTACAATGGACTCACCAGAGAGAAAGAGGTACTGGGAAAAGGCTGTGATTGTGCACCTGCCGCTGCTGCTGAGTTCTGCAGGCATGCAACTATTACTGCTGCTTCTGTGACTACTAACATCACTCTCCAGTTTCTTCACCTTCTTTCCTATGTGGACTCAAAACCAGTGACTCCACAGGGGTCTTCCAGACTTTCAGCTCCACATTTGGACTGCAGAGACATCACCTTCCTAAACCAAGCAGCCATCTGGGTATTCTGAACTATACAATCCCAGTGTGGGAGCCAAACTAATACCCATTCCACCCCCATTCTGTTTTTCTAAAGAACCCTGCCCACTACATTTTTCCTACTGGAGAAATAAGGGGCATAGCTCCAGAACCCGAGTGAAAATCTGAGACCTCAATGAAAGCAGAAGGCGTGTTCTTGGTGAGACCCATGCCGAGTGATCTGTTAACTCAGGCAAAAGCTTTTCTGAGTCAAGCAACCTCATGTGATACTTCACATGGCCAGGCACTAAGAGAGGCTGTTAGTATTAGAATCCCATCACCTTCAAGAAATGGGCTACACATGCCAAGAACAGGAAAGGGCTCTGTAGCAGTAACCTTCAGAAAGCTAAGGAAGACAGGTTGGGTGTTGTCATGCAGGGTCCACACTAACATGAAGTATATGAACTGAAAATAAATGAACACAGAACATCTGTCCCTGAGAGAAACTCATAAGGAAAGAAAATTCTGTCATTTACTATGATTTGAGGTTTATTTTTGTTTGCAGAGGAAAATGTGATCCTTCATCATGTAAACACACACACACACACCTCAAGTGGCAAAAACACACACACACACACACACACACACACAAACAGTCTTATGTAGCCTTGCCTAGTCCTGAACTCACTATGTAGACCAAATAGCATCATACTCAGAGACTGACTCCTCCTGAGTCCTGGGATTAAAGGCATGTGGCACCATGATTTATACTTTTTAAAACATATTTACAGAAGCATTTCAGGGATCAGGAATTAAGTAACAAGAATTTTTATGTCATATTAAATTCTTTTATTTTAAATAAATCATCTGGAAAATAAAAAACAATTACCTTCACTGCCACCCACAATTTACTACTTTATAGTTAACAATAATTTCTTTCTCTAATCCAACTTTCTATTAATTCTTTGTGGACCACACATCATGCATCAATCTCACTCATATTTCCACCCCCTCGCCCCCATCCTCTGCCCTCTGCCCTTACAACTCCCCCCACTAAGATAAAACAAAATAAAGTTTAAAAGAAAAATCTCATCATGGAAGCTGCAGTGTGACCCAGTGAGTCACACAGCACGCCCCTTAGTCCATACATCTTTACTTAAAAGTGTTCATTGCAATGAGTCGCTGGTCTGGTTCGAGGCCTCTGGTTCCTGCTACACTAAGCCCTCACTGGGGCTCCTCTCTTATTTCACCTGGTAAAGTATCAGAAATGAATTAGGAAACCTGACTAGTGGTATTTGTAAAAAGAAAGGGAAGTAAATATATTCACATTTAAAATACATAAAATGGAAGTCAGTGTAGATGAAGAAAGGTGGACGTGAAAGGACTACTCTCTGAAGAGTAGATCCCTGGAGGACACTGGCCAGCCGCCCAGCCTAACTGACATGTCCACTATCAAAGATAACAGTTGGGGCTGGAAAAATGGCTCAGCAGGTAAGAACATCAGCTGCTCTTCTAGAGGACTGGACTTTTATTCCCAGCCCCCACACCGAGTAGCTCCCAGTCACCTGCAACTCCAACTCCTAGGGAACCAATACCTGTACTCAGACACGCACAGGGACACACACAAACACATAATGAGGTCAGTGGTTAAAGCATCAAAGGCAACGCCCCGGAGAGAGAAGCGGAGCAGAGCGGAAGTGCTAACACGGTGCAGAGTAGGCGCATCTATGCAGAACTGAACGCTCTGACTCTGTCCCTGTTGTGCAGAGCTCCAAACACTCTGAAAGCTGGCTGGAAGCAGTTATCAACGTTCAGAATGACGTGGAGGCCAAACCACAACCTGGGGATGCTTTTACACTAACTGTTTCAAGAACTGCGGTCCATTTGTCTCCATTTTTAAAACCTAGCAATGAAGAAAGAGGAGAAACAGGAAGAGAGTCTTAAGCTTCACCGCCTACAGGACACACTGTCAATAAAGCCTGCTTTACTTGGAGGAAAAAAGGGGCAACAGGCAGATGCTAACCTCAGGAATGTGTAAATACCTTAGTAGAAACATTGATATGACCAACCCCTATGACACAGCTCTAGAACGTATTTTAAATAGCACAGTGAGAAAACAGTGTTAGAAGTTAAAAATCTACTGTGCATGCTTACCATTTATAAATATTCATTTGTACATGTTTATATTACTGTGTAGTGTTGGAAAGAGCAAATGTAAAGAAACCAAAAAACAAAATTTGTTAATATTTTCTTCTTTTGGGTTTTCTTAATATTTTTGGTTTTTTCCAGACAGGATTTCTCTGTGTAACAGCTTTGACTATCCTGGAACTCCCTTAGCGACCAGGCTGGCCTCAAACTCACAGCGATCCACCTGTCTCTGTCTTCCACAAACTGGGATTAAAGGTGTGTGCTCCCACTGCCTGGCACTATTTTCTTAACTGCCCCATGCGTTACTTTACCTGACCTAAGAACATATGTGCCCACTCAGAAGGCAGCTATAAGAAAGACTGTAAGAGCTAACTTTTGTCATCAACTTCAACACATCTGGAAACAACGAAAACCCAAGGAGCTGTGGGGGATTTTCTTCATTAGACCATCTGAGGTGGAAAGACCCTAAATCTGGACCAAACCCTCTGGTAGATTAAATGACAGGAAGAAGGAAGCTTGGGGGGGAGGTTGTTTGGTTTTTTGTTTTGTTTTGTTTTGCCTTGCTTACCCCAACTCTCACTGACGAGTTCATCTGTACCCTTGTTGTGACATTTCTTCCCCCCGGATTAAACCTCCTTATTCAGAGTTCCAATAGCATCTCTAGGAATCCCCCAGAACTCCACACACCACCCTGGACTGCTGCAACAATCCAGAATTATATTTTAAATAAATGCTGATTGGTCAGTAGCCAGGCAGGAAGTATAGGTGGGGCGCAGGAAGTAGAAGCAGGACAATGAGAATTCAGGGAAGGAAGTCTCAGTCTGTGGTGGTGACCCAGATGCAGAGGATGCAAGAAGTGACTGCCTCAACGAAAAAGGTACCAAGCCCCGTGGCTAACTCAGACAAGAATTATGGGCTAATGTAAGTTATAAAAATTAGTTAATAAGAAGCCTGTGCTACTGGGCCAATCAGTTTATGATTAATGTAGACCTCTGTGTGACTCTTTGGGACTTAACAGCTGCAGGACCAGGCGGGACAGAAACTTCTATCAACAGTTCAGTCTCTGGGACTCCAACACACCAGCCTGGACTGCTAAGAAATCTAGTCCCTGGGATTCCAACATACCAGCCTGGACTGCTGAGACAGCCACGCTCCTGGACTGAACAACTACTAGATTCTTGGCATTTCAGTTGAGAGATAGCCATTGTTGGAATACCCAAAACACAAAACATAGATAGATAAAAGATAGATAAAACATAGGTAGATAAAGGGTAAAAGGAGGGGCAGACAGATTGAGGTTAGATAGAGATGTATTCATTCTACCAGTTCTGTTCCTTCAGAGAACCCTGACAAATACACAGACTGAAAACTAGAGAAACAACGAGAGACCTTTCAGTCTGGCATGGAGGCTACTCTATGGTAAACTCTGCTACTGAAACCCTCCAGCTCAGGAGAGCTGTGCTCTGCACCCCCATACCTATCACTACCCTCTTCCTCAGAATACACAGGCAAGAGAGAGGAGAAAAACTCAAAAGGCAAGTGCCAGGTTAAGAGTGCTTACAAACTAAATTATATACTATTATAACTACAAACTAAATTCACTATCTCTATTCATGCTGCCAGCCACTGACAGTCCACCTAGCCAGGTGCTCAGACTCTCCCAGCCGCAGACCATTGCTCAGAATAAACACTGCTATCAATCACTCTCTCCAGCATCATCAGGCAGGAGGCAGGTCCTCCTCACCCCATGCCATCTGTACATGCACCTGCTCTAAAAGGCAGTGACTGCTCAGTCAGCTGGCTCAGAGATGCCCAGGTCCAAAAAGTCCCACTGTGAACTCATATTTTCTGCAGGAACTCACCCAAAGACCTAGAAAGAAAAGATAAAAAATGCCAAAGACACAAGAGAAAAATGGCAGTTTACCGATGTGAGCCCTATCACCTCCTGTGAGGCTTCGGATGCTCAATCAGGCCCAATGTCTCACTCTCTTCCTGCTGCCTGCCAATCCAGATGTAGAACTCTCAGGTACCTCTCCAGCACCATGTGTGCCTGCTTGAAGCCATGCTTCCAGCCATGATGATAAAAGACTAAACCTCTGGACTGTAAGCCATCCCCAATTAAATGCTTTCCTTTATAAGAGTTGCCATAGTCTTGGTGTCTCGTCACAGCAGTAGAAACCCTAGCTAACACACCCAGGAAACTTCTGGTGGGACCAAACTAAAAGAAGTCACTTGGAAATGAAGAACCACAGCACTCAGTTCTTCTAGACAAGGAATGCACTAAAGAGAATAGAATATAACTAACTAGACCCTAACCTGCTGGATTTTTGACTGGAGCATATCTGATTTGGGGAAGAAATACCCAAGACAAGCCCTCTGAAACCATCCAGTTCTACCTAGGGAGAAGAGACAAGGAAACGCTTGGAGAGGTCACAGTATGAAGACACAAATGACCATGACACATAGACCTATTTATAGAACTACAGAGCACTTCATTACTAAAGGCTGGTCTACAGGCGGTTATTTTACCCCAATAGATCATGCCTACATATCAAGAAAACATCACAAAGTATGTTTAAAAGCAAAAGGCACAATCTGAAAAGAAAGTAAACATTAAAAAGAGACCTAGATAAGTCAGGCATGTTAAGATGATCAGACCAGAAATTTAAAACAATGCTTAATATACTAATGGCTCTAATGGAGAACACAGACTACACATAAGAACAAAAAGGAAATGCTACACAGTAAGCTATTGTGACAAAGACATGCCTCTCCTGGGTACAGAAGCAGTCTGGACACAGCTACTTAAAGACATTCTAAGCTAAAGGGTACCTCAACAGAAAACAAAAAATAAAAGGAAAAAGACGACTAGGAAGCAAAAACATTGGAATATGAAAAGTTATACAGCAACAACAACAAAGATAGTGTGTGTAATGAGAATCCTAGAGGAGACGTGATGACAAAGACTCAGAAGCACACGAAAGACTGAACACTAAGAAATTCTAAGTAAGCATTGTCATACACCAACCAAAGAATATAAGAACATTTTGCTGCTCAAATAACACTGAGCAGCACAATTGCAAAGGGGTTGTTCAGATGATAGAAAAGCAAGGCAAAATATGTGACAGAAAGACCACATGAGGGGAGAACTCCTATACAAGGGAACAAAGACAAGAATTACATGTGACTTCGCCGCAGAGGCTGCAGAAGCAAGAAAAAAGTAAGTGAAGAATTTCACTGAGGCATAAGCTCTAAACTCAGGGAACTCACTCTTCAGAAGTGAAATGCAAGATTATTTTCCAGGAAAAACTGAGTTTTCACTGACATTAGAACTCCTTCCTGAGAAATGTTAGATGTTCTTCACAAAGAAGAAAATGACAAAGGCCAGAGATACAAACCTACACAGAAAAGAATATTAACAAAGGAGTAGTAAAGGAAAAACAGAAAATTTTAATTTTCTTATACTTAATTGAGCTAAGAGACAAGTTTAAAATTATTTTTAAAAATGAATAATAAAAAACTAAATAAACAAAAGCAATACTCCACTAGAGTGTTTACAGGTACATGTAATCATTAATTAGGATATACAAACACAAGACAGAAAGTGGGGGAATACAAAAGGGTACTCAAGTACACGATACAGTCACATATGCCACAAAGCCATGAGACAGTTGCAGATAATACTTGATGGTGCACTACCATGAAATATATGCTGCCTTTTTATTAGGTATTCATGTGTATGGGCAGTGCCTGCAGAGGCCAGAGGAGGGTATCAGATCCCTTAGAGCTGGAGCTGCAGGCAGTTGTGAGCCACCCAGATGTGGGTGCTGGAAACTGAACACAGGTCCTCTTCAAGAGCAGCAAGTGCTCTTACCCACGTAGCTCCAGCTCTAAAAAATCATTATATGAAGTTAAAATATAGCAAAAGTTGTCCATAGAAACACATACAGACCATGCACCACACCATTTACAGCTAAGGAAACTATCCACACCTGCTGTGGTGCTAATAAACCACAGCTAAGTTGTAGTTACACCTCATAAGCACTTGTGACACTGCGAGAAATGAGTCCTCTCAATATGAGGAGTATTTTTTCCAATAAATTGCATGTTATATTTTATTATGTGATCGCTCGTGACTTTTGTTTGTTTTTACCATTATATATACTATGATCATATGTATATATACGTGTGTGTGTGTGTGTGTGTGTGTGTGTGTGTGTGTGTGTGTGTGTGTGTGTATGATGATACTTGGTACATGTTAACAAACAGATTCACCATTAAGGCTTCTTGGTCACTATTAATAGTTGAGTTTTGGGGAAGTCAAAAGTTACATGTGAAAAATCAACATTTTTGAGAAAGCCCAGTCTGGCCTCAAATGTGATGTGTACACACAGATGACCCTGAAGTTCTGACCCTCCTGTCTCCACCTCTAGTGAATCACCACTCTACTTATGCAGTGCTGGCGATCAAACCCAGGACTTTAGACATGATAGACTCTACCATATCTGCTCCATCCCCAGCCTCACATATACTCTCCAGGTGCTGGGTGGGCAGAGGGGTGCCTGCACCTCTGCATTTTTCTTCGTTCTTTTTTTTAAAGATTTATTTGTTTGTTTGTTATGTATATGGTGTTCTGCCTGCATGTTTTGCCGGCACCCAGAAGAGGACACCAGATCTCACTATAGAAGGTTGTGAACCACTGTGTGGTTGCTGGGATTTGAACTCAGGACCTCGGGAAGAGCAGGTAGTGTTCTTAACCTCTGAGTCATCTCTCCAGCCTACCTCTGCATTTTTCAAGGTCCAGCTAATCTTATGTACAGATCTAACAAAATATGTACAACAATGTATGTAAAGAAAAAAACCAAAGCTAATCAATCAAACCAAAGAAGAAGTTTACAAATTCAGGGCTCCATATTCATGGATAGGAAGACTTAATATTATCAAATGTCAGTTTTTCTCAATGTGATTGTATAGTTAATGAAATAGTGCTCAAAATCCCAGCATGTTATTTTGTAGATTATCAACAAAGGGATTCTAAATATAAAGAGACAAAATACCTAAAATATCAACACAATAACAAAGGAGGTTCAAGTCACAGGAGTGGCATTGACACTGCTCAAGTTAAAGACTTACCATACAGTTGGCAATAGATCAGTGTGTACAAGCACTTGCCGCATAAGCTAGATGACCTGAGTTTCATCCCAAGAACCCACAGTAGAAGGACAGAACCAACTTCCAGAAAGTACCCTTTGACTTCCGTAAGAACTCTGTGGCATGATCCCCTGTGCATATTCATGTGTGCAAACACACACACACACATACATACACGCACACATACACAAACCAAAAAAATGACAACAACAATAATAATAAATTTAAAATAAAAATTATTTAAAGAGTTCAAAAAGATCTAATAGAGAGTGTGCTATTCTCAAAAGAATAGATAAGTCAGTGAGCAAAATAAAAAGGCCAGAAAATTCAATGCAATCAATTAATACTTAGCAAAAGAACAAAAAGCAAAACCTAGAGGCTGGGCTGGACAGATGATTCAGCAGTTAACAGTACTTACTGCTCTTGCAGAGGACCTGAGTGCAATTCCCAATACTTTATCAGCTGGCTCACAATCACTTGCAACTCTGGTTCCAAGAGGATCTGATACCGCTGGCCTCCATGAACACCTGCACTCACACACATATACCCACACAGAAACACATATGCATAAGATTCAAAATAATTTTTCAAAAGCACCATCCCATAACTCAGGCATAATGATACAGTTCTGTAATCACAGCACTTGGGAAGATAATGTGTTTGAAGCCAACCTGGGCCACAAAGTGATTTCCAAGCCAGACTGGACCACAAGAAAGACCCTGTCTAGAGGGAGCTGGGGAGGAATAATAGGGAAAAGAGAAGATAAAAAGATGTTCCTCATCATGCACTATAAGAAACAAGGACATAAAAACCATGGTGTGATCACATGCCTCTTGCAAGGGACAAAAACCTAAAAATGCAAGTGTTGCCTATACACCATTCATTGCTGCAATCACTCAGGACAGCTTGACTGGGGAACTAGATTTGCTTTCTGCAAAACTGGCAATCAGTCTTTTCAGTGTCTTCTCAATATATAAAAACGTGCATCTCCTATGAACAATTGCACATCAGTTTTAGCTCCTTTTCTCACATGGCTAAACCTTGTAATCAAGATGCCTGGCAAGAGGTGAATGGAGAAACAGTATAACCAGATGGCTTTGCTGGGACTATGACTACATTGTCCCTGTCACACCCTCAGAACAAAGCTACCATGCCACCTGCTAAATATAAGACAGAGCCCAGGTCTAGTAGCAAAAAAACAAGGCACAGAAGGCCAAATGGGCACACTATCTTTCCTACCAACTATTGGGCAGGATTCTGCTTTACTCACATTTATCCAAGGCCTCCAACACAAGGCCTGGCATACAACAACAAAATAGTTCATTGGCAAATCACAGTTAGAGAGAGAAGAGAGTGAGAGAGAGACTCTCATCTGAACTGGCCTAGAAACAAGGCAGATGGGAGTGCCCCACTAAGGAGTAACCAAAAGGAAGTGAGTGGGCTTCCCAAAAGTGGAGCATGCTCAGGGCTAGTGCTACTCAGAAACATTTCCTAGTCTACACCACACCCAGGAGTTCTTGTAGTAAGTTAACAAGGATCTTCATCTTCACAGACCGTCTTGTAAAAGAACCGCAAATACATTCAAACCCGGGAAAACAACCGAGGCAAAAGCCAACCAAGAGGGAGGAAGCTTTAGCTATAAGTCTCTAACTAACATGTTGAAACAAATCAAAACCATTCATCCTCCCAAACCCAATTTCAATTGTTAACAAAATATCAATTGTTCACTTAAGGTCTCCTATGCTTTGGTATGTTTGGTGTCAGAATTGTTATTTTGTCTTCTTAAAATTACATCCTGATGTCAGGAAACTTTGATGGATCAAACAAGATGCCTCTCCGCAGCAAGCAAACAAGAAACACAGGTTTAAATTTTGCTCTGTTACAAACAGCCTCGCCTTGCTGAACAGAACGAGCATTGTTAGCTGTATTTTTTTCATGTTCTTAAAGCTCCACAATTTTATCCAAAAATGCCCTGTTGGTGCCAGCTGTGCATATAAAGCAATGTTCAGAAAGCAAAGATTTCCTTTTAACCAGAACAGAGTACTTTCAAAAGAAAGACAGAGGGAGACAACTTACCCACCCATATTAATAAAACCTTGCTTACAGAAAGAACAATTCCAGGCAAGTGACAGCCCATCCTCCTGTTAGCTAACCTTATAAAGAGCCCATAGTGAAACAGTCGTGATTTGAGCTAGTGAACATGAGCAGTCAAACTAGCTGTGTATTCTTAGTAAGAAATATTTCCTGGCTTTTCTTAGCTTGGTGCACACTCACAAGCAAAGTCAGCTCAAATGTACCACCACACCTGCAAAGTCTAACAGCACTTGGGGTTCACTAAGAAAACTGAAAGCCTTTAAGACTCAACACCATTGATAATGTCACTGTAATCTTATATGTGTTCTTCCAATACAGTTCCAAAGCTCACAGCATTACACAATGTTTTATACAGGAGTCTTTCTCTAAAGCCATCCAACCTTAAAAAGATTGATTCACAGTTGAAGCAGGGACCATGTGTGTCTCCAGCACTAACTACTATCCAAGACATGAGATGATTGGTACCTGGAGGAACAGACAAAAGGATCGCCCCACAAGACAGTCTGAAGCATAGGTCAGCTCTAGCTACAGGTAACAGTATTGGTCATGCCCACCCTGTACCCACAATGTCAAATTACTAACAGAAAAATGATCTGTTTAATTAATTCTGTCTACTGCCACCAATTATAGTGACTCCTTTGTCAGCCAATTCCAAAGACAACAAACTCCTAGGAACAATCTAGGTCTCACATGAAGAGGGCTGGTACCAGACTAGAAGTCCCAGGCAGGGCAATGAACAGAGAACACAAGCTTCACTTGAAGGGTTCTCCTCTCAGCATAGGATGTATTTCTTTCACTGACAACTACGTTCCCAGAACTCATTTGTAATCTAGACTTGGACATATGCCTTTAAAATATCTTTCTGAACAGGCACATCCAAAAATAAGGTCATTTATCACAAATACCACTGCTAATTAGCAATGAACATTTCATAATAAGTACTAAAGGCAGGAAGATACTCAAAATAATTAGATGAATAAAGACACAAAAGGCAAAGAGAAATAAAACAGGAAGATAGGAAAGCATTCCTAAAATTTGAATCCTAGTAGAAAAGATTTTAAAAAGCAAAAATAAAGAGAACCTGTCATAAAACTATAAAATTATTATTATGTAATTATATAACAGAATTGACAATAGAAAAAAAGAGTTCACAGGTTGAAAAGATGAGTGAATTTAACTGGAACAATCAATTCCAAGACAAACCCCTACTAAAAGGTTCAAAAATAAAAAATGTTCAGACACTCTAGGAGGAAAAGATAAAGCAATGAACAAAAGTGAATATATTTAACTAGCATCAGAGATGCCAAAAACAAAATCAAAAGTAATGTAAAACAAAAATGGAGAAACATCCTCCTGATAAGCAATGGAAGGGATGTAAGTGGTTTTTGGGTTTTTTGGAGCCTGTCCTGGAACTAGCTCTTGCAGACCAGGCTGGCCTCAAATTCACAGTGATCCACCTGCCTCTGCCTCCCGAGTGCTGGGATTAAAGGTGTGCGCCACCACCACCCGGCAAACATGGTGGTAAATAGCATCTATAGTAGCCAATTATTAGGACAGAAACCTGTGCGGCTTGAATATAAAATATACTCCATAATAGCCCATGTGTTAGTAGGCCCTCGCTGGTGGCACTATTTGAGGAGTTCTAGACCATTTAGGAAGGACAACCTAGATGGAAGAAATAGGTTTCTGCGGCAGGTCCTTTGGGGTTTCTTGTCCTTGGACCCTGCTCTCTGTCTCGGTTTCCTTCCCACAGTGGGGTGGAAAGAGTCCTCACCAAGGCTCCCAAAACTATAATGTTCACAACCTTAAATATGTATCTGGAGCCAAGCAGTCATGCTTGGAGGACTCTGAAGCTGTAAGGCAAGCTAAATCTTTCCCTTTTTAAGCTGTGTCTGCCATGTGACTTTACAAGGAAGTTCAATGCTGGGACTAACATTGGCCATATGGCTCTTAAGTCTTTGGAAATGGTTTGTGAGAATTTGGAAAAGTTTAGAGAAGCAAGATGGAGAACAAGAATGCTATGAGTGGAGTAGATAATAGTGTCAATTCTGATGAGTCCTCAGAAAACCAAGCGTTGACATGAAAGTGAACAGCAACACTTCCATGCATGAGGTTTCACTTGAAGTAAAGGCTCACATACTGAACTAGAGGCCACTCATGTTATGCCATGGCAGAGAATTTGTATTCTTTTTATCCATGCACTGACGCTCTGTGGGAAACAGGCTGGCTTTAAGGTGATGGACTAGTTCACATGGCTGAAAAAAGTTACAGCAACACAGCATTTGAGCAGCAGTATGGATAGCTGGGTGATGCTGCAGCTTTGGCAGGATTTAAAGTAAGAATTGAGGAGAAAAACAAAACAAAACAAAACCAACAAAAAACAAGTGCAGGAAGACATAAGCACTTACAGAATGGAGAGTAAAAGAATTCATGTTTAAAGTTGTAACCAAAGAAGGTGCAGAGATTAATACTATTAAAAAGAAGCCACACCATTTGCAGTAGGAAAATAAAAAACATGTTTTCAATGTATCTAGGCAACCTCAACACCTCAGGACCAAAGACACAAATGTGTAAGAAGCTAAAAAGACATACATTTGCAAAAGAAGACCCTTACCACTCTACTTACTCCCAGTCACCTACAGAATTGCTCCCTAGGATTTGTCTCCCTATGTGCAACTTAAAGACCTGCAGATGCCACTGGATGTAGCCTCTGGTATAACTCATGCAGACATAATACATTAACATTGACCCGCTTGGTGCTAATTTTATGTGGATACAGAATACAAGACTGGTTGAGTCATAGAGGCTTCCAACAATATCTATCAAAAAGAGTGGGTAAATCTATCCATCTTCTGTAAGTTAATTCAATACAGTGATAAGATAAACAATAGAGAATGAACCATCCATCAATATACAGTTACATAAAAATATCATGTGCACAAAATTGAACACTATGACTCCACAAACAGCAACACAAAGAAGTATTTTATAAAATGAAAATAAGAAGTGAGGACATTTCTTACCCATATTAAGTTATTCCAGGATGCACAGTTGGATGTAGAAAGGGAGCAGAAAACAAAAATGAAAAAGAAGATAGAAGGAAAAAGGAGAGAGGACAGGGAAAGGCGTGGAAACAGCAGGATGCTTGCTTGTGCAAGCTGTGGTAAAGGACAGAGAAGGGTCAGCGTCAGACTGTAAGAAAGCATCCACTATATAACTTGGTTGTTGCTGTTTTTAAACTATAGAAATACATTAACCATAACCAAAAAGAAAAATAAGTGAGGAATCTGGTTAAGGAATACATGCAAATTAGTATATTATTCTTTTAACATTTTACTTAGTCTAAACTTTGTCAAAATTAAGCTTTTATGAAAAAGAAGAGGACACATAGAAAAGAAGAAACACTCCCTGTCCACATGGTATCCAAAACTGACATGATCACGATACAAACAAAGTAAACCCGAGTAAAGACCAAGCTGGTATACAGAGCATGACATGACAGAAAAATAAAGGTAGGGGGGTTAACAGAACCCAGTACCCAGGATGCTTGACAGTATCTTTGAACCACTAAATTAATCAAAAGTGGAACTGCCCATCCTTGACGTTGCTCATGCTTTGAGATGATAAATTTTCCTTATTGCAGACAGACACGGCTGTGTAAATTAAAGTATGCAGAGTCAACATGAGTTCAGACTTGAAAAGGGCCTAAGAGTTTAAAGAAAGAATACACAATCGCAAGCAACTATCCACGAAATGGGATCACCATGCCTACCTAACTGTATTACAATTATTGGCTTGAGGGCTTTTTGGAGCCCATTCCCTATGGTGGGATACCTTGTTCAGTCTTGATACAGAGGGGAGTATATTGGTCCTGCCTCAACTTGGTATACCAGACTTTGTTAGTTCCTCAAGAAAGGCCTTACCTCCTCTGAAGAGTGGATGGGGGGAGAGAATTGGGGGAGGGCAGAAGAAGGGAATGAAGGTGGGAACTGGGGCTAGTACGTAAAATTATAATTTTTTAAATAAAATAAACAATTATCAAGGTGTGTTTCTATTATTTTTAAATATTAGTTTTTATTTTAATTTTATTTCTTTATTTAATGTGTATAGATGTTTTGTCTGTATGTTTGTCTGTGCACCAGATGCATGCGTGGTGTCTACAGAGGCCCAAAGAGGGCACAGGATCACCTGCTTGAGTTACAGATGATTGTGAACTCAATCATCTTGTTGTAAATTCAAGTCCTCTGGAAGAACAGCCATTGCTCTTAACTGCTGAGCCATCTCGCTAGTCCCCCATATTCTTATAAATAGACTACTTCTCAAGAGCTGAGACTGTCTTATTAGTGTTTTAATTGACAAAGCCTTCAATACATAAAAATCCAACAGCTTTTTGTGAAGTTAATATCAATTCTCTCTAGCATATCACATAAAATTAGCTGGCTAGCTGTGATTAAAGTATCATTTAATTTGGAGAATTAGGAAGAATTTGGTTTGGAATGATTACAGTTTGTAGACAGGAACAGGGAAAATTGAAGTCAAATGCACAGGATATTCACTGTCAAATGGGGGAGACATTCCATACATATTTAACATGGAGGCCAGGGAACATAAACATTTATTTCAGATAAAAGCTCCAGACCTGCTATCTTAAGGTTCGTATCTGGAATGTGTTTCTTCTGACCAGACCGAAAATAGAAAGATGAGCCAAATGGTATTTTATAGGAGTGATAAGAAAAGTCTAGAAGATTCTATCTTAATTGACAGGGAGAGCTAGTTAAATCTTTAAACAGCAGCACATAGACTCCAGACACATCAGAAACATCATATTCCTGTGTATGTGAAAGGGTTCAGGAAAGGGTAATGTCAACACAGTCACGAGTAAGTGAGAGAGAAGGTACTTTGAAGTACAGTGGTGACTTGGGCCTCTGGGTGCTATTCAACTGGACAGATTTCTGGAAGCAGATTCTGAATCAGCTGCTGGTAAATGCATTAGCCTGCGGCCAGAGAAGAAGGCACCTAAAACACTCCCAGGAAGGTGTGTTACAACACTTTGTGTATTACAAACAATGATGCAACAAATGACAATATGTTCCAATCCTTGCAGGCAGGTGTTTTTAATATCTGTAGGAAAGGTCATAAAACAATAGATTGCTAGATAAAGGGGCACGTGTGGTTTTAATTTTATACTACTTATCGATAAGTCACGACTTTCCCAGGAAATTATGGGAGTTCAAGCTCCCATCAGCAATGTGACAGCACAAATACTTGCCCACACTCAGAAAGACTGGCCATGCTCCTCCAAAAGTCTAGTGAACTTGAAAGAATCTCACTTAATTGATGCCTTATTTTAATCCCTGACTGCTAGCAAATACATATTTTAAGAAAAGTTTCTTATTTATTTGCCACTAGCACCTCCTCTTCCACAAACTATTTGTTCATATCTTTTAGATTTTTTTTAACAAGACATTGAACCTAAGCAGTTCTTCAATATCACTTATTTATATTCTAGAAATATATATATGCTATTAATGGGTGGGGGAAAAACAATGTGTAACTAACACATATTTCATGGCAAAAATGTTCAAGCATAAATAAAAGAGCCTGTGGATGAGTTGCAGTAAGTGTCATATATATACACATATGTATATGTGCATGTATGTACATACACACACGATGTACACATGTGCATGTGTGACTGTGGTGACTGTGCCTGAGTGCATGTACTTACTTTACTGGTTTTATTTTTCATTTCTGCCTTAATCACACCTGGACTTCCACAGGCCATATAGAAATTTAAATCACCAAGAAGAATAGTCTCTTCACCTTCTGTGGCTGTGATACTGAGTGCCAGATGCACCTGCCATTTTGTGCAGGAGCTGCAGGGCTTAGTCTTCCACAGTACAGGCCTCTCTACAAAGAATCCCACATGTGGTATGTAAGTTGCAAATGTTCCCCGACCAGGACTACAATCTCTCATTAGAATCCAGTTTAATTTCTGCATGTGTTTAATTCTACAATGTGTTTCTCGTTCAGCTTCCAGTTACAATGTCTTATTAAGAAGTGCCGCAAATTTGGGGAAAGCATATGGGGCCTTGGGGCACTGCTGCTCTTGCTGTATAAGCTGTTAGCTACACAAGTGTCAGGCTGTAGTTATTATTCTGGCACTCGCTGGAACGCTATCCACAGTGAGTCTGCCTAAGCACTTCTATCTATAAAGACACATTATCAGGCCTTATTTCTGTTTCCTTGTATGACACTTAGAGGATTGTATTAACTGATGTGGGGGGGGCAGTAATTACGGCAGTCATGGGCTTCTCTTAAAAGTATACTTCAAAATACAAATAAAATAATGATGAAGTCTGTTGAAGTTCAGAAGCACTGCCCATGTCTTTAAAATAAATAACGAAGAATCCCACTCCACCACCATCCAGATTCTAGGATTTTTAATCTCTCCTTCATCGCTTTGAGGACCATGATAGGACCTCTGCCAACTCAACCTATACAGTGCCCTTTCTTTACAGGACTCAGAATCTTGGCAGCTTTTCTAACACCTGGCTGCCTTAGTCACTTAAGCAGTGGGACAGTGGAGGCATTCAGCAACATCTCAGGGCATCACTGCCCTCAGTCACCCTGGAGTCTACAAGTCCTGATTAGAATCTACACTGCTCCAGCTCATCAACGAGGTGGCATGTTTCAAAATCTTCTTTATTTGACAATCTGAAATGATGAGACAAATAAAATGTTTGCTGCCCAGAAGAATGAGAAAATTGCCAAGTTTCTCAAAGCTGTCAATGTGATATGGACCAGTTTTGCTCTTGGGATTTGATAACTGCTATTTTTAAAATTTATTCTGATGATACAAAATCCTATGTTATTACAAGAGTAAGTTAGTTTCAACTATGAATGACCTAAACACTGTACACTGACCCAAATAATACTCTCATTTAAAGAAAAGCATGCCTTTTCCTTTACTATCATAAAATACTGACAGGCACTTCAGGAAGGCATCAAGTTAAACCTTTCAAGTTTACCTGATCCCTCTTGTAGAAAACTAAAACATGTATAAGCCTGAACACACACTGGCTAGTTGGCACAAACGATGCACTGTTGACTTCTAAAACATACGGTTAAAAAGGTCTTTGACATCACTTTCATTTGTATTTTTCCCAAAACAATTTCTGTGTGATGTCATCATTATCTTTCTTCCTGTAGTGACACTGAAAAGAGTAGGCTGGACCGAGGAAATCAGAGCCCCCAAGTCCACCCACCCAGGGACACTGAGGCAAACTGTGGGCGTGAAAGTGACACAGGGACACTGAGGCAAAATGTGGCCGTGAAAGTGACATCAGAACTGAAGTCTCCCAGCTGCCCCTGGGCAGGATCCAAGGGCGGCAAACAACAGCCAGCCACACCCTGGGGAAGATTAAAATGGTTTTTTCTAAATCTCCACTTTTAAATCTAACCTTACCTTTTTATCTTATGAAAGGAAGCATTGTTCTCAGTTATAATTTATTTTTAGAATTATACAAAATAATGTTTTCTAATATTTAATTATAAAATGAATTTAATCCCCACATAACCTGTTTCCTCTACAATATAAATTCTATTCCTGCTTGCCATCCAAATTCTTTTGAATTTTCTGGTGTCTAAGCCATAGTTACAAAGATTGTATGACAGAGTTCAGTCTCAGAGAGTTATATACACACCTTGCTTACAGAATCCTTTTCAGATATGGCCATGTAGGTTTTAAGAGTAGAAAATATGTACAAGTCCCAAATTTTTTTTAATGCATTCTGCAACATCAGAGCCATGAATGTCTCCTGTGTGTTTTGCTATTGGATAAACAGAATGAGGGAAAAATTCTCAAATGACAGTCAACTGTGTTATTTCTTAAGTAGTCTAAATACAGGTAAGAACAAATATTTTAAAGACCTCCTCTGAATACCGGTCCTGGCAAATGATAGAAAGATAAAGAAAATGTGTGCCTTACTGCTGAGTTTACTCCCTGTAGTAGAGTCATCAAGTCAACCCCCAGTGAACAATCTCTAGTTCTTTTCCTGCACAGCCCTAATTCTGTTGAGCACAACAACGGAAAAAAAAAGGAAATACACTGTGTTTTCTGGCCTCTTTCACATGCAGGTAGTTCTCTGATAAAGGCACAGACAAGAGAGGCAAACTCTGGTTTTGAGTAGAACTTTCTAGAAAGTACCTTTGAAAAAGAAAGAGGCAGTCTCAGTTGGCATACTCCTCTTCCTCCTTTTGGGGAGACACATGTGGTGACTGGGAAGTCACAACTGTTTGATACCATCAGAAAAGGGCCACTAGTAATATAAACACTTCAGTCCCTCCTACCCCTCAATTGTGAAACCAAACTAACAACATGGTAAATGTGGAACTGGCATTAGATCAGAAAAATAAATCCCCTATCTTATTTAAGCCTCTATTTATTAGGTTTTCTATGACATTTTCTGAAGCTAAGTGCAAAGTAATACAATCTAATAAGAAAGAGATACAGAAAGGGTCTTTGAAAATCCACCAAGGAAGATATTAGTCCAACAGAGGCAGAGGGTGGAGGGGTCAGGAAGATAAACATCCACGGAAGCAAATACACAAGTTGGTGCACTCATTTGCTCAAGGATCATCATCATCTACTGCCTGCAGTCCTGATGCTGGCTGCCCCGGAGGACTGAAGGGGAATTCAGGCAAGAAGAATGTTACAATACAGAGATACTCATAAGGGGGGGAAGGGTGCTGTGCTGGACTGTGCTTACATCTCCCCTCCAATATTTATTCATCGAGCTCCCATCTTGTCTCCAAAGCTACATCAGAGCCTCCACATAAAGTTACAAAGGGAAAAAAAATCCTGTGGAAGACTCACATCACAGTTAGTACCTCAAAGTCATAAAGCATTCATTAGCCAAAAGCGGGGCTGCATATTGCCTGAAGATTGCATTTTCCCTCCACTAGCACCCTAACGGGTTTCCCTAAATCACAGAAGACTGTACCTCAATGCACTCTCCAGTCTAAGCAACTCATTCGCATGGCCCAGAGAACACCCAAAACTATAAATGTTTCATATTTGGGTAGCATGAGCTAAGTGGAAAAGGGTTTTTCTTTTCTTTTGTTTATTATCAGTTATTCAACAATTCTGTGGAAAAATTAAGAAAAATTACATTTGTCATACTTACAGAACACAATAGGGAGAAAAAGAAGAGTCATCTTTTGTGGGCTGTTTACAAACACACAAGATCAAGGAGAATGTCATTCAAACCAAAACAATAGGAAATCACTCTCAGCTGAGAGGACAGGCTTAGAGCATGGTTAAGTTCCTCTCTGATCCTGCTACAGCAAGTTTCTGCATGCCTTCCAGAGCCTCCACCTACAGAGCTGTTAGGACAAGGGCCAACACATACATTTAATTATGTAAGGATTCAGCACTATCAGCCAGCAGTTGCCATTCAGAATACACTGACCTCTTTCACTCACTCTCTTGCATAGAATGGCAGAAACAAAGCAACTGTTGATGCGACAGTAATCATGAAATATGCAAAGTACTATTCTCCAAAAAGACTTCAGATAACTCCACAACCCAGCTTTGCATTTTAAAGTGATTTGCTCCCTCTCAAGTGCTTTTCTGTTCCTTATTTGCAAGTTCAACGACTAATCTAACCATGAGTTCCTTTTGTTTCTATTCCTTTAAAAAGTCAACCATGAATTCAAATACATTTCCTAGTTTCTTTTCAATCAGATTTCTGACTGGAATACATAATTAGACAATTCTCTTCTGCCCCTCCATGCATCTCTATGCTCCATGCTTACAGGACAAGCAATGTATATGGGCTGTCCTACACACCTTAGTCCTCACTTTCAAAAGAAAAAGAAAATTAAGCTTCATTTAATATTCATAGAAAGCTCATTCCTCCAATAGTACCCTCAATTCCAAAGTAGCAGAAGGTGGTGGGAAGGCCAAGAAGTCCCCAACAACAGAGAGTAGACTACACAAACTGTGACACACAAATAACTGCTAACGAACAAACTCACACACGGCAGGTGTAACCACAGCTAACCCGTCAGCAACTTACCAGAGAAACCTGCACTTCATCAGGTCAGCTTTGGATTCAACTCAATGAAAACCTCCTCAGTAACTAGTTAGCAGCACATCTGCAATAGACCTGGGCACCTCAGAAATCAGAATGGCAGTCTCTCTTTCCTTACACAGCTGTGTCTCCTCACCCTAGACCCTAGTACACAAACGTAAGTTTCCCAGTACAAACACTTCCTCACATGCCTTCTGTTTTCAGTTTGGTGAGCTCTGGTGGCTATTGCTCACTCACAGAAACAAGTGGATGCTCAAATGTAAGATAATGCTGTAATGTTAATAGTTACACAACGGGCTTGGTGGTGGTGGCCCATGCCTTTAATACCAGCACTTGGGAGGCAGAGGCAAGAGGATCTCTCAGTTTAAGGTCAGTAGGTTTAAAAATCAAGTTCCAGGGCAACCAGGACCACACCGAGCAACCATCTCAAAACGAAAAACAAAAACAAAAAGACAAAAAACAAACCACAGCTTGTAAATGACAATGCGCTTGACTAAGATATTAGCAATGAGCTGCTGAGGAGTGACAGCAGAAAGAAGGACTCTGCTCCTTCTCCAAAATGAAAAGAGAATTCCGGCAAATTAAACAAATATGTATTAAGTGAGAAATAATCATTGCGCCTGAAGCTCAGGGCAAAACACCACGTTTCCTTCTCTCTGACTGAATGCGACCCAGGAGTACAATACTGATGCTCCTGGATGGTTTAGTTTGGTAGAAAAGAAGGTAGTGAAATCCACAGCCCAGAGCTACCAGCATGGCCAGGTGACTACAAGGCACAGGTGTTCTCAATACTGTCCCTCAGGAAAAACACCGGAGAACAACTATGGCAAAAACTGGCTTTCACCTCTTCAGGAGAAGAGAGGCAGATCCCTTCCTAGCCTATAAGAAAGCCAGCAATTCTTAAAAGAGAGTCCTCAACACAATATTTGAAAATTAGTATGTTCTCTCATCTATTTTTAAAAATACACCGTGCCTTTGAAATAGAACCCATAGTAACCTTGGGGGACCATGTTTAAAGAGTACCTAAGTACCTTACTCTATGAATGGAAAAAAATAATCACACAATACAGTCTGAGAGTCAAAGACCATGCAGAAGAGCCTTGTGAAGCTGGGGCAATGGCTGAGAAGCTGAATTCAATCCTTAGAACTCTAAATTTTTTTTTTTTGCTTTATAAATAATACCATTCAAAATTTCCACTTCCTCCCCTCCTCCCATTTCCCTCTCTCCCCCACTCACCCTCCCCCTCACCCTCCAGTCCTAATGGAGGGCAGGGTACCCTGCCCTGTGGGAAGTCCAAGGCCCTCCCCTCTCCATCCAGGCTTAGGAAGGTGTGCATCCAAATAGACCAGGATCCCAAAAAGCCAGTACATGCAGTAGAGACAAATCTCAGTGCTATTATCATTGGCTTCTCAGTCAGCCCTAATTGTCAGCCACATTCAGAGGGTCCAGTTTGATCCCATGCTCTTTCAGTCCCAGTCCAGCTGGCTTTGGTGAGCTCCCATTAGATAAGGCACATTGTCTCAGTGGGTGGACCAACCCCTCGTGGTCCACCCACTGAGCAAGAACTCTAGTTTAAAAAAGTGTGCATGGTGGTGTGTGCCTATAATCGAGTACTGTGGAGACAGAAATAGAAGGATACCTGAGAACTCATGGCCACCCAGTCTATCCAAATCAGTAAGCTACAGTTTGGTTAGAGACTCCGTCTCAAAATATAAGATGGAGAGCAATGGAGAGAAATTGTGGAAAATACCTAATGTCAGCCTCAGGATTATATATACACACATACATGTGTATATACACTGTGTGAAGGGTAGGAAGGAAGGAAACAGGAACCAAAGAAACTTCCAGATGATGCCATTAAACAAAACTCGTAAACAGTAATGGCAACAGTAGCATATTAAAAAAGTTCTCAGTACTCCACAAAGCTGAGGCAGAAGAGAAGGCTTACGGCCAGCATTGGGGGGGGGGGGGTATGCACACGCATGCACACATGCACACACGTTTGTGCATACGCATGTGAGAGAGAGAGCATTTACCTGAGGTTAATCATTAACCTCAAAACTCACAATATTAAGTAAATAAAAATATATAAATAAGTAACAAAATAAATGCAATGTGCAGCAATAGATATTTGTTCAGAATCAAGAAGTAGTTAGCTGTGAAAGAGCTAGGCTAAAAGGGAGATGACCTCACAGACCTTATTATTTTTGACATGAGGTACAAAAATAAACTATCTGCCATGGGTGGGAGGTGAGAGGGCACACAGCAAGTCTGCATCTTGGGGAAAGCTGAGGCTGCAGATGGAGGGAGGTGAGAGCTGGGGGCGGGGCGTGCGTGCAGACATGGTGTGCTTGCCAAGTTTCACAGTTTGGAAGAAAGGAGAATGACAAGAATGGAGGTAGGGGAGGCAGGCAAGGAGCAAACAAACAAAAATATTTCATGCTGAGAAATTATGTTTTTATCGCATAGCTGCAGGGTAAGGGACATTAAAGGGATTTTAAGGAGGCCAAATGATGAAGCAGAACAGAAAGCCAGCTCAGTGAACAACTTTAAAAGGTTTCTATTACACTAAAGCAGAAGATCCTCAGGACAGAGCAGACTAAATTCAGATAGCTCACAACCAGCCTACAAGGAATCAGGTAGAACATGGGAGCATGCTGACTGATAATGATTCCAAAGGAACACTGATCACATGAGTAAATAAATGGCGACAGGCCTGGGCTGGAAAGAGGAGACATGGGCTGAAGGGCAGGCAGGAAGGAAAAGGAACCAAAGAAACTTCCAGATGATGTCACCAAACAAAACTAGTAAATAGTAGTGGCAACAGCAGCATATAGAAAGAGTGCCCAGTATTCCACGAAGCTGAGGCAGAAGGATTAACGGCTTTTGAGCATGGTGGACAACTGGAGACCCTGGTGTGGTGAACTCACGTAACTGTGATCACCGACATGGAAATGTTCAAGAAGCACACTAGTCCAAACCGTGGAGAGAAAGGTAGGGTCTGAAAAAAGACACAGACGGAGCCAGTCTGCTGCAGTACCCAAATGATGGCAACGGGTGGAGAGTGGGAGAACAACCCACAGTGAGCAGAGCAGTAGAGAAGGCATCGCCTTACTAGACAATGTGTAAAGCCACACAAGTCAATACCCCAACTGACTTCATCACAAAAAAACTGGTGTGCAACGACGGGTGATGCAACAAGATTGCTCCTTACACTTCAGACAACATAAAACTGAGATCAGTTCAAGCCACACAAGTAGGCAAGTGAAAATATCTATGTTCAGCAGACACAGAACTGAACCCAAATGTGGGCTGGGGAGATGGCTCCGTGAGTAAAAATGCTTATGCTCAGGCCTAGAGACCTGGGCTCAGATCCCTAGAAGCCATGCAGAAGTACAAGCACCTGTATCCCTGCTGCAACTATAGGAAATGAGAGATGGGGCAAGAAAGTTACAGAGGTCAACCTAGCTTAAGCACAGGTATGGACACCCTGTCCCCAACAATGTGGCAAGACAAAGAAGGCAGTTGAAGGCTGTCCTCTGACCTCCACAAGCATGCTGTAGTCTGCGCATGCCCACTTTCTCACACAAACATTCTCTCCCTTCCTTCCTCCTCGTGTGTGTGTGTGTGTGTGTGTGTGTGTGTGTGTGTGTGTGTGTGAAAACAATGGGAATTAGCTAACCAGTTTCTTACAAAAAGTCAAATGAGTCCCAGTGCATTTTTGTTTTCTATCAAATTTTTTTCATTTAAATTAAATGAAAATTAAAATTAACTAAGGCAATTATAGTTAAAAATATTAGTGAAGCTAATTAACAACATAATTGGTTGAGTTTTTCACTTTCTTTTAAACAGGGTGATTAATAATTGAGAGGACAAGCCCTTGTCTATTCCTAGCAGCTCAGCTTATTCTTTGAATCAATTTACTTCATGTATTCTGGCTGAAATAGTATTCTTGTTCCTCTGTCAACTTATAAAGAACTCAGAGATAAATCCACGTAAAACAAACAATATTTCCACAGTAGGGCTGGGAGTAAAGCCATTTGTTACTCTGTTCAGCAAAACATTGTACAAGGGATTCCCCTGTAGAGAAAAGACATCACACAAAGCAGGTAGCCAGTACTTCAGGCCCACCTTTTCCTGCAGTCTGTGTGTGTGTGTGTGTGTGTGTGTGTGTGTGTGTGTGTGTGTGTGTGTGTGTGTGTGTGTGTGTGTGTGTGTGTGTGTGTGTGTGTGTGTGTGTATACGCTATTCATGCGAGTCATTTTCCTTGGCTATCTAACCCATCCTGTCAGCATTATCATACGTTACTCTGAGCAAGGGTGGTTCAAAATGGAATGACTCTTGTCTGTCTGCTTTATCGAGTGGCCACGGTGCCCATTTGGGTAATAATGTACAAGGTCAAACAGAGGTCATCAGTCCATGATCAAAGCATGCTGGCTGCTCTTCCTGTCTTTACATGGAACACACAAGATGTGTTTATTTTTACCAGCCTCTGCATGACCTCCTTCAGGTGGCATGAGAAAGACCCCACACTTCTGAAAAAGCAGAAGCCAGAGGCTTTTCTGATTTGATACTCTCATTAAGAGCATTTTTTCAAACTTTCGATCCTTTTCATTTACTCAAGGGTTTCTCAAGTTATAGGTCATATTGTTTAAACCACAATGGAATAATGAATCAAACTGGGTACTGAGATGCTCAAGAAAAAACAGAGTGACCCACCAGGCAGCGTCATGAAACACAGGCCCCCTAAGCAGTTTTTATCTGAACTAGATCAGCCAATAACAAGAGTTCAAAGTTCAAGGCCAGTCCAGAAAGTCAGATTCACTTCTATTTTTGTTACATAAAACTTCTATGACTTCCTCAATCTGATCAATGATCTACCATAAAACCTCAGGAACATTAAAGAAAGAGCGAGAGCACAGCTGTCATTACACACACAACTGCTGGATCATAAATGAGACTTGTATCAATCATATGAAAAACGCAAACCCCTGTCACTCACCTTTGTTCCTGTTATTATTTTATAATGAGGTGGATGGTTCTAACTCATGGTTCAAGAGGCAAAATGAAGTGATGGACAATAGATAATTAAAGGCAAACAGTGACTAGAAACCAAGAATACACTGGAAAGGAACAAAAGCAGACGCTCAGCGACATGACAAGTAAGAATGAGTGACAGGCCAGGACAGAGCTTTGTGGCAGAGCACGTGCATGGCAAGCTCCAAGCCCTGCGGTGGAGCTCAGTGGCAGAGCGGGTTCTATCCCCATGCCAGAGGGATTTATTTGTAACTGATAAAGCAAAGCAATTGTTATGGATGAGTGATCGAAGGAAGATTTTGATGTCTAATAGAGAGGACTGGCCACCACAGATGGACAAGTACCTCATTCTATTGAAAAGCATAAAGTAATACAAAATATATACAAGAGATGGATCCACAGGATGAGGGCAGATAAATGTGTGCCATAGTAATTACATATTTATTACATACATGTAATAATGTATGACTATATAAGGGTCACAAATTGGACATATTTATCTTTTCTTGTTAGGAGATGGCAATAAGTAGGAAGGCATGAATATAAAGTGAATCACTCGACAAGTCTTCATGTATATACTTGTACCTGATATGTTCTCAGTGTAAATTGCTTTTAATATGTTACCTGATTTTATATTTACTCTGGAAACAAATCAAACATTAGTTGAAGTGTTACTTTAGTAACACCTGGTATAAGAAGGATCAAAAGCCTTTAAAGCATTAACAAATACTCAATCATATAGAACACTATTTTTCCTTTTTCTTTCAATCAAGAAGAATAGTCCATTAAAGGAGCTCCTGCTTGCAACTCCTAGCTTTGCAGAGCTATAAGAACAAGTTTCCTTCTGTGATTAGTGGTGCTTCACCACATGTCACACTGACATTGAGGCTCATTCACCAAAGAACTGCACTGCTTACATACTCAATAGCAAAACCACTGGGAAAAATTGCATGAGGGTTTTCTTTCCTCTTTTCTTTTCAATCTTTCCTTATGTTTTTTTTTTGGGGGGGGGGGGAGCATGTCTGGCCTGTGTGTTGTTCTGGCCATGCTGTGAGGTGAACTCAAGAATCCACTCACACATGCTCTACCACTGAGCTATAGCTGAAGTTAGACTGATCTGTATCACAGACCACCTTCTCTAGACTGTAAGCTTGGGCCTCAGTAGTACTAAATTGTTTTGTATAAATTTTAACTGTCCTATAGACAATGTTGTGAATATGACAAATTTCTCACTCTGAGAGAGAGACAGATAAAGAGAGAAGTTTCTGGAAATGAACAGCAGCATCCTCGGCTATGGTTTAGATCTGCTCTACTCCTGGTGGTAGCCCTCCATCCCTGCTCCATCCAGCCTTGCTACCTCTGCGGTGACACAAAATTTTTTCGTTCCTTTTGAGTTAAACTGTCACTTTCACCTCTCACCTGCATGTACCTGGCATACACAGGCACACACAAGTGCACACATATAAACTAAAAATAAATATTTAATAAATAAATAATAGAAGCAAAGTTAAGAAAAGGCCAGGCTGGCAAGGCAATGGAAAATAGGTAACAAAGACATCTGGGACTGATTAGACCTGAGTATGTTAAACGGCAATGGAAATGAGCCAATGAAGTTAGAGAGGCTGAAAGCCTAGAAGGAAATAATTTATAGAATGAGGTTTCTAAGGAAGCGGGTGGGGTAAGATTCAAAGCATATGTGAATAAAGAATCTTGCACAGTGAGGAAACAAACGAAACAGCAAGGACTCATGTAGCAGTATCCTATTGGAGCTCCCTGGCACACACTGAGAGCATGGGTAACAGGAGGCAAAGATGGCTATGGCAAGCAATTTCACCAGAAATACCTGCATCCTCTGAGAAGAACACACAGACCACGCAAATTAGCTTCACAAATGTCCAAACTTCATTATGAAACTATTTAGTAAAACACTGTTCATCAGATAAACCCAAAAAATAGCACCTTAAAAGTCCCATTGGATAATGTTTCAGTGGCTTCCTTAATCCAGCTGGGATGTTTTTATCTGTGAGTTAATTAGAATAAAGTGTTTTTATTTAAAAATTTTTAAAGTCCAACTCAAACTTTTTGTTATATACTCAATATTTAATAATATGAGGAATCATTCAGTAAAAGGTAAAAGATTTATATGAGCTGAAGAGAAATCAGAATAATATAAGAAATCTTTCAAAAGCTTATCTGGAGATAGTGAGGGGACTCAGAGGGTTAAGGCACTTGCCACCAAGATTGGCAGCCTGAATTCAATCCCAAGGACTCTCACAGTAGAATGAGAGAACTGACTCCAGCAACTTGTCCTCTGGCCTCCATGTGCACACCGTGGCACATACACACAAATAACTATATGCTTGCTAAAAGTAAAGGCTTCTGAGATAATACTGGCTGATACTAGTTCTTCCCTTGGTTATCTGAAAAGAAAAGCATGGGGACCTCCTCCTTACTTGATTGAGTTTCGGAAGTGGTCTTCAGCCGGGTTTTTCACAGTACAACTGTTCAGGAGCCACAAATCTGCATCTGACGCATTTTCTAGTAAAAGAAACAACACAAAAAAGAAAAGATAAATACTACATTTAACCAAGTCAAAAACACGCAAGTGCTTACCCAGGGAGCACGGGAATGTGGGGAACGGGGGAGAGCAGGTACTGTCAAAATCGAGGGGACACTTAAAGTACTGTCAGCCAGAGATCACAGCTCAGATCAGGTTTGGGAACCTGTAAATGGCAGGGAAGCTGGACGGAACGTATACTACATCATTTAAAGTCCTTCACTATTACAAGCAGTGCTCCAGTGAGTGAATGAGTGAGTGTGAAGGGTGGGGGAAAAGTTTGTGTGACTTTTTCTCAGGTTTCCTTTGGTATCAAGCATAAAGCAGTGGGACTGTTGAGTCAAAGACTAATTCTTGAAATGCCCTTGTGCACTGTTAGACTCCTGAACGGGGAGCATCACTGTACACCCCAAGGAACAGTACCTGTAAGTATGGCGCACTAACCTTGCCACTAGATGGGCTGCCACTCCTTTGGACTCCTTCTTGACAATCTGGTAGAAAATGGGACCCCAGTGACAGATACATGTAAGCTCTTCTTAGCATAACTTGGAATTTTCCATGTTTACTTTTGAAGTTTTGTTTTTCTTTTTCTGCCTTTCATTTGTTCTACTGGGCTACTTAATACTCATGGAGTATTTTTGGGGGGAGGGATCAATTTTCATGACACTTTTCTATTTCTAAGGCATCACACTGCTCAACTTTTTCTCCTTTTTTTTCCTCCAATTTTGCCTTAGAATTGCGACTCACAATTAGGACACTTCCCCTCGTCCATGACTGGGAAGGAACATGCCTATTCCCTTCCAATAGGTGCATGATTTTGCATTTTGATTTCTGATGTTACACATTTACACTGATATACATGGATCTTATTAAATATTTTTGAAAAGTGAAATAATTCTTACATTTTCCTCTCAAAAATGTTGGAAAACATTTTTAAATGTGAAGCTATTTAATATAAGCACAGCAATGAGGAAAACCTGTGACTGTTGCTCCCTCGCTGCCATCCACTTTGAAGGCAAGGTAGGAATAGCAACCAAACATTGAAATGTTCTTTGGGACACTCATATCACACATCTAACATGTAACACATATATGAATTCAAACATACACATAAACATACATATATATTAAAATTCACTTTGATGATTAGCAAGGAAAGAAGAACTAGAAAGCTTATATAGCCTTTAGAGAAAGATGGCTTAAATAAATAGGTGACTCATGGTTTGGATCTTAAGTATACCCAAAGGGCCATATGGTAAAGCATGAACACTGGTACTCAGCACTGTAAGTGGTGGTGGAGTTATTAAGCATAAGTCAAACTACAGGATGTTATGGTTTAGATATGAAGCCTGCAGAAGGCTGAACACTTGATCCCCCTTTCCTTCTCTTTCTCCCTCTCTCCTTCTCTCCATCTCTCTTTCCTTCTCTCCATCTCTCTCTCCTCTCCATCTCTCTCTTTCCTTCTCTCCATCTCTACCCCTTTTCTTCTCTCCATCTCTCTCTTTCCTCTCTCCATCTCTCTTTCCTTCTCTTCATCTCTTTCCTTCTCTCCATCTCTCTTTCCTTCTCTCCATCTCTCTCTTTCCTTCTCTCCATCTCCCTTTCCTTCTCTTCATCTCTTTCCTTCTCTCCATCTCTCTCTTTCCTCTCTCCATCTCTCTTTCCTTCTCTTCATCTCTTTCCTTCTTTCCTTCTCTTCATCTCTTTCCTTCTCTCCATCTCTCTCTTTCCTTCTCTCCATCTCTACCCCTTTCCTTCTCTCCATCTCCCTTTCCTTCTCTTCATCTCTTTCCTTCTCTCCATCTCTCTCTTTCCTCTCT